>JAJLXG010000032.1:0-120930 GCA_030571235.1 Wickerhamomyces sp. yHMH26 | reverse complement strand
TAGTGTGTTGGTCACTGGGATCACCAGGAGCCCTTCTGGACACCTGGGAGTTCACCGGCTAGTGCTTTTTCTCTAAACTGATACTGTTCGAATGTTTGTTAGTAGATGTCAGGATGCTTAGAACGTCCGAAGAAGACTCACTCTGTTTATACGAAAGTCTTTGATGATACCTCTGGAGTGACCGGAGAGTATGCAACGGTCTTTAACCGCAGTGATTCTGGTATATGACGGCATCGTGGATAGTTGTAGTTGGGCCTCAAGCCTGGCTCTGGCTGGTAGTGCTGTGTTTCTGGCAATGTATTTTAAAGCTTGGACGGTGACTTCATGCTCAGCTGATTGTAAACGTTTGAAGTGATCTCTCAGCACTCTGGCATTGATATACGAGTTTGGGAGTTTAAACTTCACTGGAAATCTGAAATTACCCATCTTGTTTTTTTGATTCTTAAATGTTGAACTCACGGTCAATTTCGTTCTAGACGTCTCCCATTTGATGAAAATTATGAAAGTTCAAAATTATTATGTAAACATTCAGTCACGTGAAAGCCCACACTGGGTGGCACAAACCAACATAATAAATAATAATGAAGAAAATGTATGCATTTATCACCCAATTTTCAAGCAGTTTCTAAGGCAGAGTCTACACTGCATCCATCATGAAGCTTCTCAATGATACTCTCCAATAGTTGATTCACTGTGTCGAATCTCTATTGGAGAATGTATATAAGAGCAGTAAGTCATATCGTACTTTATAGTGTCTAGTGAGTATTGGCCCACAAGCTCACACTATATAATCATGAGCACAAAACCTAGTTTAGAGACGTAAAAGAGGGAACGCCATCAGAGTCAGACAAAAAGACAAAATAGAAGTTCTTTCCTTAGGTGGTCGTTAAGAACAACCACTCCACGTCCCATGGTGGGCTAAACGGTCTCCCTAGCTATTTACTTGATCAATCAGCAGCGAAAAAAGTTTGGTGTTTCTTTACGTAAGATAATTGTCTGACTTTCAATTGGTTGTTTGGGTTGAAGCTTTATGAACTCTTGAATTATCAGAGCAGCAAAGTCTACCAAACCATCAGTAGTAGAATGTTATTTCACGGTTTTAGACTTTGATGGTGATCCAAAGTTGTCAGAACAGATTTGGGTGAATTTCCCGGGGACTGTGGTCTCGCCGCTTTCGCGCTGCTCAAAGTTCATTTTCACGGAGAGAAACATGCGGATGCTCATATGGTCCAAGGTTAGATTGTTTCGTATAATGATTAATGTAGTGAATTAAAAAATTAAAAAAAAAAATCTACTGCTTTAACATTAATAAAAACAATAGAAGTCATGGCTGCACCCGCATTCTACGCTGTGAAAGAAGGACATAAACCAGGGATATACAAAACATGGGATGAATGTAAAGCAAACGTTACTGGACACCGCGGTGCCAAATACAAAAAGTTTTCAGATGAAAGAGCTGCCTTAGCCTTCATCGGGAACCATATCAACCATGAACGACAAAATGTATCATCGCGAGGAGTACAGACACACAAAATAACGAAACCTCCCACTGCCAAATCAAAACCAAAACCAAACTCAAGGTCAAAATCAAAAGATTCTTTCTATGGAGTTAATTTCAAAAGTGGTGGTTCTTGTATCTTCAGGACTTGGAATGAGTGTAAGGAAGCTGTCCATGGTGTGACAGGGGCGACTTATAAGAGGTTTGACACATTGAAAGAAGCTGAAGAGTTCACTTCTAGTGGGAAGCCCTCAACTGTCCAAATGGCACAGTTGGAGAAAGAAGAGATGATCCAGGCATATTTGAAGCACAACACCTTACATAATCTCGAGACACAACGCAAACAAACTCCATTATCTGTATACACCGACGGCTCCTTCACCACAGATAAACGTGGTGCCAGAGGTGGCTACGGTGTCTTTTACGGAAAAGACGATAATAGGAACCTTGCGGAACCCGTTCCTGACGCCTTAGACTCGTATACGCCTGAAGTACGAGCTTTGAACAGAGCATTGAAGGACATCCATGACGATCTGAAAAGATACGAATCGGAAACGGGACAGGTTGTGTTTCCAAAATATCAAATATTTACGGATAACCAGGCTGCAGAGTCTGTGCTGAACACTTATGGTAAGACATGGACAAAAGAGCAGTTCAAAGGGAAGAACGAAGGACTTTTGCTGTTCGAAATGATGCAGCATTACAAAGCCATCAAAGAGTTTTACGAGAAGAGTTCCTATCTCTTCGATGGACATGAATTTAAGGTAAGATGGATCAAGGGACACGCGGGCCACGATGGCAATGAAGGCGCTGATATGTTGGCTGCAATCGGTTCTGAAAAATGTTTAAATCGTAAAACATAGCTCATAATCAGTCTCGATTGTTCTTATCACCTCTAGTCACATCAACCTTGTGTATATTGGACTTCCTAGGGAATGGTCCGCATCGCAACTTATCCTTCTCTTACTGTTGCGTCTTGAGCCCTGCCGCTTTTAACTAGCGATTTTTTTTTTATGATATACATTGCATTTCTTGAGCTTAAAAGGTAACATATTAAGCGCACTTAGAAGTCCAATCAAAGTGAGGTACTTTCAAATTCTCCATCGTCACTTCTCAGTGAAACACAGCTGTGTGTTTCCCAACAAGATCTATTACGCCGTTAAAAGGGGTTCTCAAACGGGTATTTTCAGCAATTGGGATGACTGTGAAGTTCACGTGAAAGGGTTCAAGGGCGCACTTTTCCAAAAATTCACCAATCGTGGTGAAGCCGTTGCTTACCTTTCTGAACCTGTAAAGTCCCCACAGGTTGGTGTTGATGAAAAGAGTTCGAAATGGTTCAAAACGATGGATGCTGATGGGTTGACGATTACCAACAATTTGAAACACTATACGAAACTGACTAATGAAGGTGTCCGGTTCGCGGAGTTCAAAACCGTTCAAGAGGCATTGGAGGGCACGAACAATGCAGAAATCGATTCAACATGCCGTTTCTATGCCGTGCGTTATATTAATGGTGCTACTGAAATATTTAATAACTGGGCCGATTGTGAGAATGCTATTAGAGGAGTATCTACTGTTCTACACAAGAAGTTCCAAACATTTGAAGAAGCGCAAAGTTTCCTCAATTCATTCACTAAAGAGGGTGACCATGATGGTAACAGAAATGGACAAATCAACTTGAATGATGAAACTGTTCGATATTTTCTTGAAGGGAACACAGAAGAAGATCTCTTAGAATTACGTCAACAACCAATCACTGAAGTTTACTCAGATGGATCGTATACTCCTGGTACTAAACATGGAGGCATAGGAATCTTTTTCACAGGCCATCCCGAGAGGTCAATCTCTGAACGTGTTGAGGAAGTTAAAGATTCGTATAAACCTGAAGTCATTGCACTATACAGAGCACTGACTAAGATTATAGAAGATAAGGATATATTCTTGGAATCGTACTATACCACAAAATTACCCAAATACAAGGTTTACTCTGATTCACATTCCACAGTGAGTATCTTGAATTCATATGGTTTAACGTGGTCTGATTCTGAATTCTTGAAAAGATCACAGGGAGAAACATTAAGAAAAATCATGGCCTTATACGATGAATTGCGCGAGTTCTATCGAAATCATAGTGTATTGTTTGATGAATTTCAATTCAAGGTAGAATGGGTAAAGGGTCACGGTGATACGTTTGGAAATCAGCAAGCTGATCAATTGGCCAGGCAAGCTGCCAGCTAATACAATCAATTATTTTAAAGACATTGCCTAAAGATTCTTGTTAGATATATCAAAGTTCCTTGTTAGTAGTCTTCCCATCAGTCAATCATATGCCTCAAACAAATCAGCAACTTCATTAAGATATCTCATCCTAATCAAACTTTGAGCCCTGGTATTGTGCTTGTTAACAGTGAAATTTACAAAACTCTGATTTTCGTTATAAAGCATACTCCGGATCTATAGAGCCGACAGTTAGACTGGATCTTCAAGTATAGCTGTGAGCTGCCCGATCAATCAAGCCCTAAACGAATTAACAGTAATTCCCTTTACGCTAAGTAGTTGTGGGTGTCACAGAGAAGAATATTGGCACCGCTATTAGTACTTAGAGAAGATAATAATATATTTTCTGAAGCCGTTTTCCGGGGTTAACAAAAATAATCGGAGTTCAGGGTCTCCGCTATCATAACAAACATACAACTTTGAAACTTCACTTGTAAAAATTCAAAAATCAGCCGTTCTGATGTGATCTTTTTTATCAGTGTCTCTTGTGGAGTTATAACGAATGAAATATATATGTATATGCGGCGCTTATTAATGAAATCATATATATATATTAATTAATATATTGGTTTTCTAACTGCAAAGTGTAAATTATATTTAATTGTTGTCAATTTTTTTGAATAATGATATTTGCTAACTTCAAAAAAGAGGTCAAAAACAACATATCCAAATATTTAGTTTCTTGAGAGTTTAAGCAGTCTAATGGTACTATTTTGTTTGAATTTCAAAATCAATCGTCGCCGCTGCATTGCGTTGATCGACAGGGTTCTAGCGTAGTAGGAACAAAAATTAAGTACCGTCAAAAAGGAAAGAGCATGAACCAAGAAGCTTGGATTGAAAATTTTGGGAGAACAACTTGGGGTGCTATTTCATCATTCATTAACAATGGTGATCTTACAAGCACTGTATAAATGGTATAAATGTTACCAGACCAATATGACTTGACATATTATTGAATTTGAAGAACTATGCCTTATTAAGTTGCCAAAAGAGGTCACCAGCCAGGAATATATTCCAGCTTGCAAAATTGTGGAAGACAGTTAAATGGCTATAAATGGTTACCAAGGCTCTTGGTTCAGAAAATTTGAAAATCTACTTGATGCCAGATATTTATATAATGACCAAATTCATGAAACACTAGGTGTTCACAAGACTGGTACATTTTTTGGAGTGAAGACTTTCAATGGTGGCTCTTCCAAGTTTGCCAATCGGCATGTATGTACAAAAGCTATGCTTGGTTTCACTGCGGTTGTATTTCGAGACGTTATCACAAATTAAGGTAAAATTATGGTCGTAAGAGGAGAGCGACAAGGAAAGAAATCCTCAGCGTATTTAAAAGATGCCATTCAAAGTTATCAGTATATGACTGATTTTTATCTGGAGAATTCGACAGCTATGTGTTCAAAACTAAATGGGTAAGAAAACATCTAAATCGAAGCATTTCTTAAACCAGCTAGGGAGACGGCAGATTTTGATCGTTGGGAGTTGGTCTTGACTTATTGGTAAACTAGAGTGACTCTTTCAGAATGGAAGAGACAGTTTCAAACTTGGAGCCCTTTATTAGCCAAAATTACAGTAAGAATGATGTAGTACAGAGAAACACACTGCAAGAAAAAAGAACCAACTTATAAATAGCAACTTTCAGATTAAATAGCTCTAAAATTTAAATATTGACTGGAATTTGGGCTCCTCTGGTTTTTGCCAAAGTTTCTTTATCAATTGAATCAAACCCTCATCTTGAGTCTCCATTTCATAAATACCATACATACCCAACACAGTTCCCAACATCAACAATCTTTTAGCATAAGTGTGCCAAACACCATAGACTCTTTTTGGAATATAATCTATTATACATGAAGTGAACCCAATATGTGAATGGATCAAGATTAAAGTTGCCAATGAAGCATCGAGAACAGCGAAATCAACACCAGCGATAAATGGGGTCACGGTGAGTGGAACCAAAGCAACAGAAAGAGCCCGTTCATAAGACCAGTGATACGAGCCATGTAAGTAATCAACAGGAGCTCTTGGAGTCGCATCATTTGCGTCACCAACGATATACCCAGCTGGTTGTTCGATGAGTTTGTATTTGGTGAGATCTGGTCTCAACGATAGTTTGGGAAGGTAGAGAGATCTTTTCGAGTAAAGTTGTACTGGACTGAGTCTGGCAACAGGAACTGAAAGGAGCTTTGAGGCCCTAGTTAGAGGTGAAAACATTGCCTTTTAGAATCTAGCATACACTAATACCTAAGACTCCATGAGCTAGATGCAAAGAAAGAATTTTTCGCGGGAGTCTTCTGTGTGTGGTGCTTACCAGATACCCGCGAATACAGTCTGTACTTTGGTGCCTTTTTGCAATTCCCAAAATTTAATTGGCTGAGACCACTTTTCGCGATGTTTTTTTTTCATCACAACGAAAACCAATTACAAACCGTCCAAACAAAAGTGTTTGTATCTCTCTTCCTGCAATCGTCAGCTTTCACTCCGTCAAAACGATGCTTAGTGCTCATATTAGATCCTCCACCAAGCGCACTGCTGCTGCCTTGTCCCGTTCAATTGCCACCACTCACGGCAAAACTCAATACACCTCTCTAACTAATGGTATCACCATCGCTACAGAGACAAATTCCTCTGCCAAATCTGCCACTTTGGGTCTCTACTACGGTGCCGGTTCCACTTCTGAAAACCCATACAACAATGGTGTTTCCAACTTGTTGAACCATGTTATTGTCAACCCAAACGCTGCCGAGGCTTTGAAAGCTGGTTTGAAATTTGATGCTTCAACTTCAAGAGATTATTCTGCTTACACTCTTCAAGGTTTGAAATCAAACCTACCAAAAGCTATTGAATTTCTTAACGAAAAAGTTGCCTCTTTCACTGCTGATGATGCCACCGTTTTGGCCCAACGTGATGTTACCGTCCAAAGACTAGAAGCTTTTGAAGAAAATGATTATTCAGGTAAAGTTCTCGAGCATTTGCATGCTACTGCTTTCCAAAACACTCCATTGGCTTTACCAACAAGAGGTACTGTTGAAACTGTCAGTGAGTTGGTCTCTTATGATTTGAACGCTTTCCACAAGAAAAACTTTGTTTCATCAAACACTGTTGTCGTTGCCACTGGTGATGTTGTTCATGATGAAATCGTTGAACTTGTTGAAAAATCTTTAAAAGTCCCAACTGGTGAGGCTCCAGAAATCAAAAAACCAGCTTACTTGGGTTCAGAAATTAGAATGAGAGATGATAACTTGGACTCTGCCTACGTCACCATTGCTCATCAAGGTGAATCTTTAAACTCTCCAGATTATTACACTGCCAAAGTTGCTGCTGAGATCTTTGGCTCTTTTAACTACAGTGAACCAATCTCAAAACATCAAGGTGTGAAATTGAACGATATTGTCAACGAAACTCATTTGGCTGATACCTATCAACATTTCTCCTTTTCATACAAAGATGCCGGTCTATGGGGTTTCAACGCTAGAATCTCAAACATTATGCAAGTTGATGATTTCGTTCATTTCACTTTGAAAGAATGGAACAGATTGACTATTTCAATCTCTGAGACAGAAGTTGCTAGAGCCAAACAACTATTGAAGAACAAAATTTTGTTTGATCTATCTTCTCAGTTGGCCATTGCTAATGACATCGGTTCTAAAGTGATTGCTCAAGGCAGAAGACCATCCGTTGATGAAGTCTTTGCCAAGATCGATGCCGTTAACGTTGCTGCTATTAAGAAATGGTCTGGTTCAAGACTATGGGATCAAGACATTGCTATTGCTGGTACCGGTCAAATCGAAGCTTTGTTGGACTACGCCAGAATCAGAGCCGATACCTCTATGATGAGATGGTAATCAATTTAAAGATTTATGACCCACCACCAACCCTTTTATTAAATTATTTTCATTCCCCTTTGTTCACCATCTCCTTATTCTTCCCACACAGAAAAGAAAAAAATAGTTCCTTTGATGTTTGATTCCTATCTTGTTGCACTTTTCTCTTACACGATAACTGATGATCTTACTTGAGAAGAAAAGACATTTGTTATTTCCTTTTTGTATCCCCACATATTTATGATTTTGTCCTGTTGTTTGATTTGACCCATATAACTGTTTTTTCTTTTTCATTTGATTCAGTGTTTGTTCTGTTGTCAAGAAGGTTCTGGAAAACTGTATATACTTTACCAGCAACTACAAAAGAAACAAAAAAGAGAAAAGAAAATTTGGGAAGCTTCATCATTTGTTATTTTTTTCTATATATAACCTCATCACATCACATTACTTCATTTACACCAAAAGAATAAAAATAGACCTCTATTTATGAAACCATGTGTGACTTGTAGTATACTTAATCCAAATCCATCTTATCCTCCTCAAGTGTTGCATTTCCTACATCTTCAGCATCTTCACCATCATCAACTGAAGTATCGGGATCATGTGACTTCTGTGGTGAAGCTTTAAATCTTTTCTCAGGTGAATCGATATTATTATCTCCTTTACTCCCATTTTCTCCTTGTTCTGCATCAGCTTTACGTTTTCTTATACCTTCCTCATGTTGCTTGGTAGACTCGATATTTTCATGAACGAGATAATCATCCATCAAATACGTCTCTTTTTCAATCTCTTTCAAATCGTCGGGGGTTAACCAATCAATTTTCTGGAGCGTTACGGTCTGGCTATCATCTGTCTTCGTGATGGTGCCATTGCCACTACCATTACTGCTACCACCACTCTGTTGTGATGAGGTCACTTCAAGGACACCATGTTGTTCTCCAAAATCAAACAAACTTGAACGAACATATACTATAGCTTCAACGGCCCTTAAGAACTTTTCAGCATTTGAATAATAGATCTTTGGGTCGTCCAGTACCTCAGCTAGCCTCAAAATAGTGAAAGGTGGTGCATCGTGGAACGTGTGTTGAATATAGTTTGATAACTTTAAAGTGTATGCACCTACAGTTTGCGTGTGCTGGGGGTTCAGAGGGTCTTGTATCTCCGTACTTTCATGTTCCTGGTATAAATAACGTACTATCGAGACGATCTTGAGTGGGATCTGTTCCATCAGGAGAGCCCAGTTGAGACTGGATCTGTCAACAGTTCTGTCGCGGATGATCTTACTCAACTGTTCATCAATATCTTTTGTAAGGGGCGTTAGTAATTGTCTAGTCGACTAGCAACTGCTCATAATGGACAAGACTCACTGGCACTGGCCACAGCAGTCATCTTTTACACCCAGATTGTAATTTCGAACTCCACGAAGCAGTGTAAAACTGCCTTTCAGCAATTCTGATCGTGACAAAGCCCGGATAGGGGAGATGTTCAGATGTCTGATTTCCGCCGCCAACAATTTTTTTTTTCATCAACAAGAAAAAGGCGGTTTGGACGACGATAAAGTTGTGAGAAAAGACACAGAATTCACTCATAAAGACATGTTCAGAACGGTGCTGAGAGTCTCTTCTCCTATTGTGGGACCTCTGAGTCTACAAAAACGAAACCTGCTACGAATTTCTTTGAGATTTAACAGCAATAGTACTACGTCTATTCACTCTCCATCATCATCATCATCATCATCATCATCATCATCATTATCATCATCATCATCATCTATACCATCTTCCACATCTGCATCGGAGCCACTACAACAACAGCAGCAGCTAGAACAAGAACCACAAAATGTGGAAGCTAGCGAAGAGGAAGAAGCAGCAGCATGGTTGGACGCAGTAAAGGAACTAAGACAGCGTTACAAAACTGAAGGTGTCCCAGATTTTCACGCTCCAAAGATGGAACAACTTGCATCGGACGCATTCCAACCAACCGAAGAACAACTGACTAAAGCTCGATCTCTTGAAGGCAAACCAATCCCATTGAAAACAGATCCTGTTGTGGAGCATTGTACGAATATGATTATGAGAAAAGGTAAGAAAGCCGCTGCTCAAAGATACATGGCTCGTGCTTTATATCTGGTCAGATTACAGTTGAGAGAAGATCCTGTTCAGGTTTTGAGAAGAGTTTTGGATGAGATGGGACCATTAATGCAATTGAAGACGTACAAGACAAGAGTTGCCAAAAACCTTGTTGTTCCTGTTCCGTTGACTGAAAGACAAAGAAACAGAAGAGCTTTCAAATGGATCATTGAAGGTTCAGAGACCAGGAGAAGTAAAGATTTTGCCGTTAGATTAGGTGAAGAGATCATTTCAGCTGCTGAAGGTAAATCAAGTGGATATGAAAAGAGACTGCAAATGCATAAATCAGCCATGCTTCATAGATCTTATATCAAATTGAGATGAGAAATTGGGAAATCCTAGTGTACATAAAATTTAATGAATGAATGGAGTGTGTCTCACCATGGACCAACATTAACTCTGTAGTCCCAAAAACATCTCTCTTGTTATCTGCTTTTGTCTATTTCTTCGGGCATGAGATCATCTAACATCTACTGGCTGTCAACGTAAGTGTTGGCCCCACTTGTATAACTTTTCGAATCTTCGATACCCAAACTTGAAAAGAGGCTTGAATGACGGATATGTATTCATATATTTAAATAGATTCACATCTTTAATTTACCTGAAGATCACAATGCAGTCTGGTATAAAATGTATTAAAATATCAGAGGCGTCCAGCTGTTGAAATTATTGACAGTAGTGGCGACTCACAATTTCTAGGTTTGTAATTTCTCCCGGCCGCACTCACGGGCACTAAAGATATGACGACATCTTAATGATGGAATAGTACCGATTCGTCTCCTTTTCCTAATTCGGTCCGACATCCACACCAAAGGCAAAAGTGTCACTTTATATTTAAACCAAGAATTCGAAGCAGTGTATGCATCGTTTGGTTTAAAATCATACGATTAGACATTCTAACATAAACAATGACAGTCAGCTCAAAATCTTTTTTCACCCTCGCAGCCACCGGTGCTAAGGTTCCACTTCCAGCATATGGTGTTGGTACAAAATGGCAACATCTTAAGAAAGGTAGACCAGAAGATATCAGAACTACTCTTGATGAGAATTTAGCAAAAGCCGTTGCTAGTGCTTTGAAAATTGGTATCACTCACATTGACACTGCCGAAGTCTATACGACTCATATCGAAGTCGCTGAAGGTATCAAGCTTTCTGGTATCGATAGATCAAAACTATGGATCACTGATAAATATAACCCAGGTTTTGAACAAGGTGATTTCAAACAACTTGCTGCTTCCAAGACTCCATACGAGGCTATTCAAACTGCATTGAAAGAATTGAACACAGACTACATCGATCTGTACTTGATCCACTCCCAGTTCTTCAAACCATATCTAAGTCATGGTGTCACTGTTGAACAAGCTTGGGCTGATTTGGAAAGAGCCCACAAAGAGGGTCTAGTCAAGAATATTGGTCTATCGAACTTTGACGTTACAAATGCCACCAAAGTATTGAAAGTCGCTACGATCAAACCACAAGTCTTGCAAATTGAGTTCCACCCATACTTGTATAATCAATCTCCAGGTATCATTGATTTTGCTAAGAAAAACGGAATCCTTGTTGAAGCCTACGGTCCATTGACCCCATTGTTCAGAGCCACCGGTGGTCCATTAGATCCTGTTTTGAAAGAGTTGAGTACCAAATACGGCAAGACTGAAGCTCAAATCTTGTTGAGATGGGTTTATCAAAATGGTGTCTTGCCAATCACAACATCTTCAAATGAAGAAAGAATTGCACAAGCTCTGGAAGCTTTTGACGGTACCTTCGAATTGAGTGAAGAAGATGTGAAATTTATCACTGAGTCTGGAGCCAAGCATCATCACAGAGGCTTCTTCCCTGATTTCAACAATTCTGTTTAGAGATTTATTTTTTTGTCTGTGCAAAATGTGAAAAATGTAATTCAGAACAATTTTATTAGATGGTTGTTACATTCTTATATAGAAGTATAGATTATTATTTTTGAGAATTGTTCTGCAATTTTGTTCGTAAGTTCTCATTATTCCCTAGGTGGTATGTGCTGTTGTGTAATATGTTTCGTGTGTGTGGTTAGCATTGTTCATTCAACCTCTAGATCATCAATAGGTTCCGGGTCAACGTTCTTCAATGGGATATGTTCAGCACTAGTAAATCTGCTCAAATCGTTCAATCTTGAGCTGCTGTTGGAAGTACGTGAGCGCTTTCCCGATTCCAAATCCATATCGAAATCAACATCCTCATTCTCTAGATCAGGAGGGATAGAATTTCTCAACTGTTCATATCTCCTTTGTCTTCTGGATTCCAATTGCCTCTTGTGAAAATAGACAGACAAAACTAAACCTGCAAGAGAACCGAGAATGTTGGAAGCTATATCTAAAACGTCAAAGGATCTGTGAGGGAACAACGCCTGGATGAATTCGGAACCAATACCACCTGCCAAGGTACAGATCGTGAGTGTTAGGTTGACAATAGTACGCGTAGTGGAGGTATCAAAGAGCCAATAAAACATAGTAGTAAGAATGAAGAATACTGAAAAATGGAGTAATTTATCATTGGGGAGTGAAATGTCGGCGAATCCAAGGTACGCTGCAAAGAGTATGGCACATATAAATGCTAACAGTACGTTTCTTCTGATTTTCATTATGGGGAGTGCTGTTGAATTTCGTCTATTTGTGATGTGAGGGAGTAGTGACTGGTGATTTGGAGAGAAAGTATTGTGAGTGATTGCTCTGTTAACTTGAGATAAAATGATAGGTAATTCAAGTCCTAAGCCAATAACTGGGCTTTGTTTTGATTTTGCATCTTTTCGTTTTTTTGTTGAACTAGCCGCCTTTAAAAAAAGCTGCGAATAGCCATAAACCACTAGGAAAATATCCTCTTAGATTTTGTCGCGTGTTCGAATACTCTCGGTAGCCTTTCCCGCCAATAATTAAATTTCCCGCCGTGTCCGCTTTTCTCAACTTCACCTTCCGAAATTCTCGCGGGCCCCTAAAAAGCAGTTGGGATTGAATTGAAAATGTTCCACAACTCGGAACAACACAACAAGACCAAGCCGAAATAAAAGCCATTGACAGATTTGATCAGAACTTCAGACTCAATCCAGTTTCTCTCTTCACAATGGCTTCTACACAACAGCCTCCTCGCCAGCCTTTCACTCAAGAAGAACAGACTTTATACACACAAATCTTTCAGAAATTGGATGTGGAAAGTTTAGGTATTGTTACCGGTGAAGCTGCTAGATCAACCTTTGAGAAATCAGGACTGGCTCCAGCTACCCTTGGTGAGATCTGGCAACTAGCTGATCCTACAAATTTGGGATTTTTAAACCAATTTGCCTTTTCCGTTGCGTTGAGATTGATTGGTCATGTTCAAGCCGGGGCTCAACCTGACAAGTCCCTGATTGACATTGCCGGTCCACTGCCACGTTTTGGTCAACAGCAACAACAACAACAACAACAACAACAACAACAACAATCTCCAGTACATGCTCCTCAACTGCCTTTGGCTCAACAATTGACTGCTTTGCCTCCGTTGACGAATCACGATATCTCCAAGTTTGCTCAGCTTTTTGCTAAAAGCACCACCACGGGAACTCTTTCTGGTGATCAAGCAAGAGGGATCTTCTTGAAAGCCAAACTTCCAACCGCTGTCCTTGGGCAAATTTGGGGTTTGGTTGATGTTAGAAACTTGGGGCAACTATCAAGAGATGAATTTATCGTTGCTATGTTTTTGATTCAGGGTTCATTAAACAAGACGATTACAAATCTACCACCTGTCATTCCACAGGGTATTTGGGATCAAGTTGCTGCTTTCCATTCACCTCAGGCTACAGGAAGCTCCCCTGCACCTCAGAACTCGACTCCACAAATCACAACTGCGGTTCCTGGTAACATTTCAAGGGTCCCTTCAAGCTTCGCCAATGCCTCTAATGATTGGGTCATCTCTCCGCAAAAGAGGGCTCAATTTGAAAATATCTTTGATGGACTTGATAAGAACTCTCAGGGCGTTCTTGGACCAGCTGAAGTTGCCCCATTTCTGGTGACATCCAAGTTACCACAGGATGTTTTGGCTAGTATTTGGGACTTGGCTGATATTCATAATACAGGTGAATTCACTAAAGAAGAGTTTGCTATTGCCATGTTTTTGGTACAAAAGAAGATCGCTGGTGCTGAACTACCACATGTGATTCCAGAGTCTTTATTGAATCATGATGCTTCTGGCGCTTCCGCTTCTGCTACCAATGTTGCTTCTCCTGTCCAGCAGCTACACCAACAACAACAAAACAAACAGATTCCACAAATTCCATCAAGATCGACCAAGCCAACTTCATCATTGAACGATTTGTTGGATTTGAATGATTCATTCGCCTCACCAGCTTCATCTGTGTCCGGAGAAAGAATTACTTCAGACTCAACTACTAAATACACTCCAACTGGTTCGAGATTTGTTCCTACTTCGAACTTTGGTCAGCACCTATCGGAGCAGAACAAACCAACTGAGGTCTTGACCCCTCCAGTTCCAGTTCCAGTTCAACAACAGCAAGTATCATCTCCACCAGCTCAATTGGAGAAAAAGAGCACTGCTTCTTACTTTGCACCACAGTCGACTGGTTCACTTCCAGCGGCATCTGTTCAATTCCCACAGCCAACGGGATACTCTGCACAGTCTGTTCAGTCACCTGCTACCACTACTAGAAACATCTCTCTTCCAACATTCAGCAATAGCAACAACAACAACAATAATGATCTACTTGCTGATAACTCTTCTGAAATTTCTGGTCAACTCTCTAAGACCACTACTGACCTTGCCAATTTATCTAATCAAATTGGCTCGTTGACCAACCAAACTTCACAATTACATGAGAAGCGTGCTAGAGCGGAAAGAGAATTATTAAAGATGACAAGTTTAAAAAATGATATTGAAGCTAAATTGTCCAAATTGCGAGTTGCGTATGATCAAGAAGTTAAACAAACTTCAAGTGTTGAGTCATTGCTCGCTTCTTCAAAAAATGAGACTGAACAATTGAGACAAGAATCATCAGTTATTGAAGCTCAGTACAACCAAGTCCAAGTGAAGTTGCAAAATTTACAAACTGAGCTGGAGGAATCTCAAAAGGAGAATTCTGATTTGAAGGAACATTTGGGCACCGTGAATGCCGAACAAATTGAGCTTCAAAGACAACTCGATTCGGTGCAAGGTGAGGTGAAGCAATCTAGAGCTCTTGTTGCTATTAATTCCAAGCAACTTAACGTTTCTCAGGTTCAATCATCCAGTATTAGAGAAGAAATAGCAAGTCTGCTAAATTCTATCAAACTGCTCGACACTCATCATGATACTTATGTCCAGAAGCAAGCAGAGATTGAAACTTTGAAATCCCAATTGGATCAAAGTGAACAAGCCTTGTTACAACGTCAACAACAACTCCAACAAGCAGAAGCTGAGTTCCAAGCTAAAGAGGATGAGTTCAAACAACGAATTCAACAACAGCAACAAAATGAGCAAGCTATTCAACAGCAAGAAGATAGAGTTACACAATTGTTCCAGAACTTGAAGTCAAGACAAACTGATTTGGAAAATGCTGAAGCTCAATTGCAACAACAGCAAGTTGAATACGCTCAAAGAATTCAGGATTTCACATACAAGCAAATCCAACAGCCAACCACTCCGGCGTATGGCAATCAAGACTCCGTTTCTGTCGCCACTGATGTCAACTCTAACACCGGTGCTAGTGCTACTTCGGCCACAAGAGACTTGAATGCCACTGAAGAAGCTAATGAAGACTCGAATTCCAAAGGAACATTTATTGGAGCAGGTATCGGCGCTGGAATTGCAGGTATCGGAGCTGCTGTTGCCAGTACTTTATCCTCCACTAAAGATGATGACAATGACAAGGACACCGCTATCTTTAGTTCTCCAAAAGGTTCTGCTACTGAACAGGGTACATCTGTTGCTTCTGAAGATTTGCAATACAGAAATGCTCAATTCCCAAACATCGATATAGTGAGACGTGATTCTATCACTTCTTCAGTGCAAAATAATGCTCCGTTATCTGTCCGTGGCGATGATCTTGGTGAGAATGATGAATTGGATGCAGATGCCACTACCAAAGAAAAACCGGCGCTTGCTGCTGATGTTCTCAGAGAAGACTACAACAGTGACGAATTGAGACACTCACATGTGTTATCATCCGCTGTACCGACCGTTATTGCTGACCAATCTTCAGGTGCTGGCTCTTTTGAAGTTGTTGATGATGGTAAGTCGGAGAGTGGCTCAACTTTAAGACCTGCATCCGGTCCTGTTGATGAAATAGCTACAGATGCCCAAGTACCAATTTCAAGAGGTGTTGATGTTACCGATAAAAAAGCTGATGCTTTGGAAGGTTCGATGCCAGGTGCTTGGAATGTTGATACCGATGGAACATCTTCATTAGTCGCTGTTGCTGAAAGTTTGCCTTCTTCGGAAATTCCGGTTTCAGCTGATGAAGTGAATACTGCTCCAGTCTCCGAAGTTTCTACTGCTGCGTCCAAGGATGGCGATGCTGATATTCCATCTGCATATCCTGCTGAGGCAACTGATGAGTTTCCACCAATCAAAGAGTTAGAGATCGATGAGACTGATAGTTCCGATGACGAGCAGTTCCATGAGACTTCAGACGACCTTCCACAATCTTCTTCATTCCCTATTGCTGCTGTTGGTACTGCTGGTGTGGCAACTGCTGGTGTTACTTATGCTGCCGCTAAAGCTCCACAAGGTAACTTTGATTTTGAATCCAAAGCCGACCACAATAAGGACGCTACTGGTTTGCAAACCGCTAATATCGAAGTTGATGACGAGTTTTCTGGATTGGAGGCGGCTAAAGAAGAAGTGGATGATGACTTTGTAGGTCTTGAACAAGCTGAGAACGAGACCAGTTTTGGTCAGTTTGATGATGGTAATTTCACACAACAGGCTGATTATGATGAACCTCTCGATGGTACCACATTCTTCGGTGCAGAAGACCAACAAAACCAGCAAGCTCAGCAACAATCTGCCCAATCTGGACAAGAGTGGGAGGAAGTTTTCGCTGGATTTGGTAACCAGAACCGCAGTGCACAACATCCAACACAAATTGTTCAACCTGTTGCTCAAAGTTCCAGCTTTGCTGACAGCAGTGCCCATGCTTCTCCCCGTCCAAAGATTGCAACTACTCCACGTTCGCTCGCTGTTCAAGAGTTGACTGGTATGGGTTTCTCTCAGGATGAAGCTTTGGCTGCTCTAGAAAAAGAGAAATGGAATTTAGAATTGGCTACGAACTATTTGTTGGATAATGCTTGATTCTTTAGTCCCTTCAGGTGTATTTTATTAATGTATAAGAAAAAAATGCGTTTTAGTTTTTGATTGAGTACAATTTGAAGAGTGAATCAAGAGTATCGCAACTATTTATATTATTTGATCCTCCGATGTTATTTTGATCAACAAGTTCAACTTCTCATCTAGCTTAGCATCCCCAGCTTGGTCGTTCAATTTCTTTATAGAATCTAGACTACTGGAAACATCAGACTTCAACCCTTTCGATTCCGTGAGTAGTGATTGAAGTTCATCAAATAGTCTCAAGTTCGATGTCTGTAAATCTTTGAGTTGTGTTTGTAGGCTTTTCAAATTTTGCTCTTTGATAGGTAGTAGATGGCTTGCCAATATAGTCGAAGGTGTCAATAGATCATCGCTATGGAAAAGTGGTCAGTAATGAAATATCAATAATGTGGCTAACAGGGTAACTCACTGTATCGTAGATTCTTTTGACTGCTTCTTTCTTTGTTGTGCTTCTGCTAGGAGTTCATCCAACTCATTCAGCTTCGTCTCGATATCTCTTTCTCTGAAAATGGCATCAAATTCCTGGAGAGTATTCGTACTCCATGACTCTAGGAGCTGACTCTTCACTTGCTGTAACTGTGCTTTGCCTTCATCTGTTGCTGAAAGTGTGGGATAACAAGAGAACAAATTCGCATCACTTAGAGTCTTTTGCGATTCTTCCAGAGCTTTCTTGCTAACAACTTTGAGCCTGTCATATCTCACATACTTCACTGGTGGCTTCTCTATCTCTGACATTCTTTTACTTAGCAAACTACCGATCGCCATTTCACTTTCTTTTGTTGTTTACCTCAGAAAGCTTTATTTACCTTTTGATAAAACAGCGCAAAAACCGGGTAACGGATATTTCGCCTCTCTTTCCATAACTTTTTATTTTCACAGCACACAATCGAACTTTTGACACATCTTTGGAGTTAAGAAGAATCAAACTGTTCCAGATGAGTGACCCTGAAGAACTGATTAGACAAGTGAGTACATTGCACGCGTAACATACGCTAGGTCTGAATCGGCGAGTTCTTCTGCGGTGCCTGAGCAACGTGTGAAGCAGCCTGACATATACACTTTGCCTCTGTTTGAAATTCTAATCCAAAATGTCTTATACTAACATTCGGAACAGGCTGATAAGAAACTCACGGCAAAGCCTGGCTTCCTTGGTGGAATCTTTGGTAGTAGTTCTTCAAATTATGAAGACGCTGGTGATTTGTACATACAAGCTGCCAATCAATACAAGCTGAGAAAACAAGGTGTGAAGGCCGGTGCTGCTTTTGAAAAAGCTGCTGAGGCTCAGACCAAAGCTGACAGTAAAGATGAAGCTGCCAATTCGTTGATCGATGCTTTCAAAGCTTACAAACAAGAAGACCCAGCAAGCGCTGCTAGAGTCCTTGAGAAGGCCATCGAACATTTGACGGGAAGAGGCCAATTCCGTAGAAGTGCAAACTTCAAATTGGATTTGGCTCAACTATATGAAGAACTAGTGGACTTTCCAAAGGCAATTCAATCCTATCAAGATGCTGCTGATTGGTTTGAGAGTGATTCCGCTCAAGCTTTAGCGAATAAGGCTCATTTGAAAGCTGCCGATTTGAATGCTTTGAATGGCAAATATCTGGATGCTGTCGCAAGCTATAAAATTGTGGTGAAGAACTCATTGTCAAACAATCTTTCAAGATGGAGTTTGAAGGAATATTTCGTGAAAATCGTGTTTTCACTTCTTGCTGCAGATGACAAAGTTGCAGCTAATAACTATTTGCAAGAAGCTTTAAGAAATGACTCACAATTCGAGACCACGAGAGAATATCAACTATTGACTGGTGTTCTTGATGCTGCTCAGGACGGGGATGCCGACAAGTTAAGTCAAGTTGTGCACGACTATGATCAATTCAGTAGACTTGATGATTGGAAGACAAAGATCTTGCTGAAGATCAAGACTCAATTGACTGAAGCTGAAGATGATCTTTTATGATATTCTGACTCTACAAATACTGATTTTCTATATTATGAATGTACATGTTCTTCGAGATAGCTTGTATTTAGATGAGTGAGAACCGAGAGTGCTGTTAAAATATATCTTTCTCAAATCTTATGTTTATAGAACTACATCGGTGAAACGTCTGCAAGCACCACACTTCTCTCAACAAGCGATAAACACAAAGGATCTATCTAGGTTCTAACCTTCCCAGCTTGGAGCCTCGGCGATTATAAATGAGCGCAGCTGCTCTTTTTTTTTTTTTTTTTTTCTAATATTGAGATGAGGTCAGAATCACTGCATAGACCCGTCCAAAGAGGACAATAAGAAACTTGACGCTAAATATGAAATGATAAAACTCTCCAGAAACACCTTCTATAGCAACATATAGTATCTAGGTACTCAAGGAAGCTAGTCTGGCCTTTAAATCATGACTTGGTGTCGTCCAATAAGCATAGAAAGGGGGAAAATCTCTGTTATCTTGAAAAGTTACGTCAGCATTTTTTTAGTGCGCCTACCATTTGTTGAAAAACTTCCAGATAGTATGAGTCAAGATGGGTACAAAAGATTAGACACAAACATCAATTGGCGAAAACTTTGCCAGAGAATAGTAGAGTTTTATTATATATTGAGATCAAGGAAAGTTTCAGGAATCTACTAATGAAATTTTCATAACGTAACTCCCCCAGAAAAGTGTAGATCTCTCAGTTTTTTCGAACATCTCAGCCATCACCTTTTCATCGAAGATAAAAAAAAAATTTCAATAAAGTGGGTCTCAAACTTCTTCCTAATATTTTCTAACCACTTTAATACACTCTTAGCTCATAGGAATACTCAATACTACGATGTACTTGAGACCGGTATCCTTGAACGCCTCCAGAAGAGCGTTGATGCTCAGCTCTGCCAAAAAGGCCTCTCCTGCGACCATGATCGCTGGTGCCAGAGTCGCTTTCAGAAATAACATCAGAACTAACAACAGTGAACGTCATTTGGCCACCACTGCTGCTCTCAGAAACAAGGCATCTGATGCTGTGTCTTATGCTGGTGCCGGTATTCTTACCGGATTCACTGATGAAAACGCCCATCAACTTGTTGATGTCTCTAAAGTTTTGATTATTGGTTCAGGTGGTTTGTCCATCGGTCAAGCTGGTGAATTCGATTATTCTGGATCTCAAGCTATTAAAGCTTTGAAAGAAGCTAACAAGAAAACAATCCTAATCAACCCAAACATTGCCACCAATCAAACATCGCACAGTTTGGCTGATGAGATCTATTACTTGCCAGTCACTGCTGAGTATATTACCTACATCATTGAAAGAGAAAAACCAGATGGTATTTTGTTGACTTTTGGTGGTCAGACCGGTTTGAACGTTGGTGTTCAATTAGACAAAATGGGTGTTTTTGATAGATACGGTGTCAAAGTTTTGGGTACACCAATTAAAACTCTTGAAACTTCCGAAGATCGTGATTTGTTCGCGCAGGCTTTGAACGAGATCAACATCCCAATTGCAGAATCCATTGCCGTTGATACTGTTGATGATGCTTTGAGAGCTGCCGAGGAAGTTGGTTATCCAATAATTGTCAGATCTGCCTATGCACTTGGTGGTCTGGGTTCTGGTTTTGCCAACAACGAAGAAGAATTGAGAAATTTGGCTTCCCAATCTTTGTCCTTAGCCCCACAAATTTTAGTTGAAAAATCTTTGAAAGGTTGGAAAGAGGTTGAATATGAGGTTGTTAGAGATCGTGTCGGTAATTGTATTACTGTCTGTAATATGGAAAACTTTGATCCTCTGGGTATCCATACCGGTGATTCAATTGTTGTCGCTCCATCCCAAACTCTATCTGATGAAGAGTACCACATGTTGAGATCTGCTGCTATTAAGATCATCAGACATTTGGGTGTTGTTGGTGAATGTAATGTTCAATATGCCTTGCAACCGGATGGATTGGATTACAGAGTCATTGAAGTCAACGCAAGATTGTCTAGATCCTCAGCTCTTGCTTCAAAAGCCACCGGTTATCCATTGGCCTACACTGCTGCTAAGATTGCACTTGGTTATACTCTTCCAGAACTTCCAAACCCAGTCACCAAGACTACTTCTGCTAATTTCGAACCTTCTTTGGATTACATGGTTACCAAGATTCCAAGATGGGATTTGGCCAAATTTCAACATGTTAAGAGAGATATCGGTTCATCAATGAAATCTGTAGGTGAGGTTATGGCTATTGGTCGTAATTTTGAGGAATCATTCCAAAAAGCCATTCGTCAAGTTGATCCATCATATGTTGGTTTCCAAGGTGGTGAGTTTGAAAATTTGGATGAAACGCTTGCTGAACCAACTGATCGTCGTTGGTTAGCTGTTGGTCAAGCTTTGCTTCATGAAAATTACACCGTTGATCGTGTTCATGAGTTGACAAAGATTGACAAATGGTTCTTGTACAAGTTGCAAAACATTGTCGATATGCAAAGAGAATTAGAAGAAGTTGGATCTTTGTTCGGCTTGAACAGAGACATCATCTCTAGATCCAAAAAACTAGGGTTCTCTGATAGACAAATTGCGATTGCTGTTGGTGCCAATGAACTGGAGGTTAGAGCTAGAAGAAAAAACTTTGGAATCGTTCCATTTGTCAAGAAGATTGATACACTTGCTGCTGAATTCCCAGCTTCAACAAACTATCTGTATACCACTTACAATGCCACTGAGAATGATGTTCAATTCAATGACTTTGGTACCCTTGTTCTTGGTTCAGGTGTATATCGTATTGGTTCATCAGTTGAGTTCGACTGGTGTGCTGTTTCCACTGCCAGAGCTTTGAGAGAAAACGGTAAAAAGACAATAATGATCAACTATAACCCAGAAACTGTGTCTACTGATTTTGACGAAGTTGATAGATTATACTTTGAAGAATTAAGTTTCGAAAGAGTTTTAGATATCTATGAGTTGGAAAACTCCAAAGGTGTTGTTGTCTCCGTTGGTGGTCAACTTCCACAAAACATTGCCTTGAAACTACAAGAAAATGGTGCCAAGGTTCTTGGTACTGATCCAGAAGATATCGACAAGGCTGAAGATCGTCATAAATTCTCTTCAATTTTGGATTCTATTGGAATTGATCAACCTGCTTGGAAAGAACTATCATCCATCGAAGCTGCCAGAGAATTTGCTGAAAAAGTTGGATTTCCAGTTCTTGTTCGTCCATCCTATGTTCTTTCTGGTGCTGCTATGTCTGTGATTAGATCTGAATCTGAACTGGAGAATAAACTAGGTAATGCTGCAAAAGTTTCTCCTGACCATCCAGTGGTCATCTCTAAATTCATTGAAGGTGCTCAAGAAATTGATATCGATGCTGTTGCTCAACATGGAAAAGTCTTGGTCCATGCTGTTTCTGAACACGTTGAAAATGCTGGTATCCATTCTGGTGATGCTACTCTTGTTCTTCCACCACAAAAATTATCTCCAGCAGTTATGGCTAGATTGAGAGAAATCACAGAAAAAGTTGCCAAAGCTTGGAATATCACCGGTCCATTCAACATGCAAATCATCAAAAATGACTTGGAATCAGATCCAGACCATCCAGAATTAAAAGTTATCGAATGTAACATTAGAGCTTCAAGATCTTTCCCATTTGTTTCTAAAGTTCTTGGTACAAACTTTATTGATGTTGCTGTTAAATCCATTTTGGGTCAAGAGGTTACTCCAGTTGATCTCATGGCTGAGAAACGTGATTACGTTGCTACGAAAGTTCCACAATTCTCCTTCACTCGTCTAGCTGGTGCTGATCCATTCCTTGGTGTTGAAATGTCATCCACTGGTGAGATTGCTTCTTTTGGTAAAGATACAATTGAAGCTTACTGGACTGCTTTGCAAAGTACAATGAACTTCAAGTTGCCTCTGCCACCAAGTGGTATTCTTTTTGGTGGTGATTTAAATGCTGAATACCTTGGTCAAGTTGCTTCTACCATCTCTTCGATCGGTTACAAGTACTACACTGCTTCACCACAAGTTGCGGAATACTTGAAGAAATACCTACCTGAAGGTTCACAAGTGGACGTTATTGAATTTCCAAAGACTGATAAACGTGCGTTGCGCGAAGTTTTCCAAAAATACGACATTAAAGGTGTTTTCAACTTGGCTAAAGCTCGTGCTGAAGATTTGTTGGATGAAGATTACATCATGCGTCGTAATGCTATTGATTTCGGTATTCCATTGTTCAATGAACCTCAAACATCATTATTGTTTGCCGAGGCTTTGAAACAGAAGATTGGTACCAAATTGAACCAAAAAGATGGTGAGGTCGTTATTCCAGCTGAAGTTCGCCGTTGGAGTGAGTTCATTGGAGGTAAACCAGTTTAAATTTGGTCATGCTTAATATCCCAGATTGCCTAAATGACTTATAAATAGAGAAAATGATGATTGTTTAAACAGCCAGTCATTTTTGCATTTGTAGATGATTTCAGTGTTATTCTGTCGTATTTGCCATTAATGACCAGATAGATGATCACGATAAAGACGACTGTACTGCGCCGGGTAAGTTTTGACTATCAGTCTCCACTGGCACCTGCCCCGCGGGGGGAGAGAGGGAAATTAGGCAGGCCATGCCGCCAGGGCGATTTTTTGATTTTGAGTTTGTCTCTGGATGACGGTGAGGCACTTGATGACACAAAAAGTCATCGTAAATGCAGCCGAACGAGCCACTAAATGAAGGGACATGCTCACTAAGTTGTATAAAGGCATACAGTTGCTGACCGGTTTCGTATATAGCACGCGCTGTATGTGAGATCACAACTTTTACGGAGTTCTGTGCTGGATATAAAAGAGGACACCATGAATCTGCGAGAAATTCCTTGGACCAGTTTGTCCGCTAAAACTTCGAACAAAAAGTACCCCCAGATTACCCAAGTCTAGACCCTTTAGACCCTAGTAGTAATCTCAAAAGTCCTCCCCTCTAGTCCTCGTCGGAAAAAACCAAAAAGCTCCGAATTAAAAAATTGGTTGCTTTGGAAGAGAGAAAAAAACACAAAAGAAATTTTGTGAAATTGAATTCTTAGTCTCTCCAGAATCCATCTTCAATCGAATTCATAACTCATAGTACCACCTTCTTATTTTCTTTGAATTTCTGACTTCTTTGTACATTTTTGACAGTCAATACTCTAACATTTCCTTTCTTCTTTTTCCAATTAAACTCAAATTCCATTAATTAATACCCAACATTCCAATCAAAATAGGCATACTAGTCTTTGCCGTTTATACACGTTATACACAACTTTAAATTATCATGGGTATTTGTTCGTCTAAGGAAGAAGTGCCCCAGGCAGCCAATCGGCAATCAAACGTGAAGAGAACAACAGCAACCACTCAGAACCAAAACTCTATATCATCAAATGAGAAATCCACAGACTTGTCAAACAACGACACGGCAAACTCATCCGACCCATTATCATCAACGCGCAAACAATCAATAGTTCCATCAGAATCATCAACAGGAGGGAATTCAACAAAGAATTTTGCCACTTCTACGAACATGAACTCCAATTCACTCCAGACCGTCCCAAAAGATACACATGAATACACGAAAGTGTTATTACTGGGTACCGGTGAAAGTGGGAAATCCACAATTTTACAACAGTTGAAAATTATACATTCCAATGGATTCACAGAGCAAGAACTATTCGATTTCAAACCATTCATCTATTCAAACATCGTATCGTCGGCAAAGGATCTAGTGGAAGCTTACAGGAAGTTTGATATCAGATTGGAAGAGGATGATCAGATCAATGAGGCCGACTTCCCTGCTATTTTGGAAGCCAGAGCTCCAGTGGATCCGTCGTTATACTTCAGCAAGAAACTAGCGGCGAAGATCAAGGCTCTTTGGAAGAATGCTGCCACGACGGATTTACTCAAGAACCATCGTAATGATTTTTATTTGATGGATTCAGCAAGATATTTCTTTGAAGAGATTGATAGAATAGCGCAAGAGGATTATTTACCAAATGAGAAGGATATTATTAGAACAAGAAAGAAAACTTCTGGTATTTTCGATTTAAAGTTTGAATTACAAGGTTTGAAGATTCATATTTTTGATGTTGGTGGGCAGAGATCCGAGAGAAAGAAATGGATTTATTGTTTTGATAACGTTGCTTCCATCATTTTCTGTGTTGCTTTGTCTGAATACGATCAAACTTTGTTAGAGGAAAAATCTCAAAATAGATTGGAGGAAAGTTTGACATTGTTTGAATCAGTTGTCAATTCAAGATGGTTTTCAAGATGTTCAATCATTTTGTTTTTAAACAAGATTGATATCTTTGTTGAGAAATTACCATATTCTCCCTTGGAAAGTTATTTCCCTGATTATAGTGGTGGCAATGATGCTAATAAAGCTGCCAAATACATTCTGTGGAGATTTACAAAAGTCAACAGATCAGGCTTGCCAATCTATCCATATATCACTCAAGCTACAGATACGAATAACATGAAATTGGTGTTTGTTGTTGTGAGAGAATCTATTTTTTCAAATCTATTACAGGATACTGGTTTGCTTTCATAGTTCAACTGAGTTGAACTGATCAAACAAATCGACAAAAAAGAAGTTGAATTTTAATGCTGCAATGTCTTTACCTTGTGGTGTTGTTGATTCAGTTTCCTTATTATAACTTACATATCTTGTTCTGTCAATTAATGATCCTGGAATGTCATGCATTTCAAATTACCACAACACATTGACAAGACACTAATTATACTCTCATAGTAAGACGATAAAACACACACACACACACAAACACATAATCTCTGTATTGAAAGTTTAAAAAATGTCTCAGCAGTCATTTATCGTGATAAAGTAATGTCTATGCTCATAAGCATTCAAAAGTTCTTTGACCTTATCTCTTCTTCTTGAGTTCAGTTCAATTTCCATGTACTGTTTTACAACAGGGTCTCTCTCTTCGTATGTCGCAATTTCACCATAATCTTTTGCACCCAAAACAACGATATCTTCTTTCAAATGAGGAAGATCTCTTACTTGAATTAGTAATTTCACACCACCAGCTTCAAATGTTGAAGGAATCATTGTGACATAATCATTGTGATGGACGATTCTGAAAGATCCGCAGTCTGGATAACCGTCAGCATTAATCTCTTTTGCAGCTGTTTTGGAGTCAAATACAGTATCAAACCAAACTGCCAACTCCTCATTGAACAACTTAGGACTTCCATACGTGTAAATCTTTGGAGTATACCCTTTGACTTTGAACTCAATTCCTAACAAAGTCGACAAAGCACCACCCAAAGAATGCCCCGTTAAAATCAACTTATAATTTGGATACTCTTGGTACATTTTTTCCACTTTTGGAATATAGTGATCCGTAATAGATGCGATATGGCCATAAAACCCCTTGTGAACTTTACAATTGTGACACTCTGGCAATTCAATTGATGAATCTGAAATTGGTTCATAGTCTGTAAGAAAGAAAGTGAAATCAGCTATCCAATCAGCTAAGGTTCCAGAACCTTTAAATGAAATAATAATTTCTTCAGCAAGAGTATCAACAGTAATAAATCCAGTTCCAATTTCTCTAAACGGCGCCATATAAATATCGACGATTGAGGATCCAGAAGTTTTCTCTATCTCACAAAATGGGACAACATCACATCCACCTTCATGGAAAGGTAGCTCTGAAAGTCTTCCTTTGTTGATGCAAACTGATAACCGCGCAAAGTTTGAATAATAAACCAAATCTTTGTAGAACCTTGCAGACAAACTCAAAGATAGACATGGGAAGCAGCAAAGTGAGAACCAGAACCATTTAGACATGACCTGGGTAACACACTATAGGGCTCAGAATTGACGTTGTGTCGTTTGAAGGCCTCTCAATCCACATGACAATTCGGTCTTTACACCAGGAGGCTGATCTGTGACACAAAAGCGATGAAAACCTGCAAATCAACATTACATTGGCGGAACAGTAGTATGCGTGCAAGAGCACAAAGATTAACTTGCGATACGTCATATTAGGCTGTGGTATTTGCGCCTGAACTCAAAATAGGTCCATTAAATCACGTACATCTATTGAGTGATTGCATGTTTACCTCCTTGTTTGTATTGTGTGAGGGTGTTCCCTACAATTGATAACGGACACCATCATCTTCAGCCAGCGCCAACTGAAGTATGATTCAAGCTTCTATCTTTTTAGCTCAATCAACCCTCAACAAAGGTTCTATCTACTTTCTTCAACCCCTTCGAATTGCCGCCTTCCACCAAACTAAACTCTTCAAGCTTCCTCACTAGACCTGATCTGCTGACTCAGCAGATTTTTTCTCTTCGACGTGTCAATAAGAGAAAATAAAAAAAACACACGCGAACACTTTATCAAAGACTTCATCAAAACACCGCTTTCAAAATTCCAACTGGTTGTACTCAGGTCTAAGTGTCGGTGTACCTTTTTGACCTCAATTTTCTAGAGTTCATAAAAGAGACACTCCACGTATTCACGTCTGTTTCCTGCTCAGTCACTATTTGTTAGCTCTTCGTCTTTTGCTAAACAATCATGGCTAAGAAAAACAGCACCTCCGCTGTAAAGAGCGAATTCTCCCACCCTGCTGATGTCGATCCAGTGCCTCCGTTGGTCTACAAGGATGGTTCTTCTCGTCCATACCTGGTTACAGTGCCAGATGAGACCACTTTGAAGACTCGTGCAGTGACTTTCAATGACCGTGTCTATTTGCTCATCCTGATCGTCTCATCGTTCTTCATCAGACTTCAAAAACTATACAACCCAAATTCGGTGGTGTTCGATGAAGTTCATTTTGGTGGGTTTGCTAAGAAATACATCCTGGGTAAGTACTTCATGGACGTCCATCCACCATTGGCTAAAATGTTGTTTGCGGGCGTTGCTTCAATTGCTGGTTTCAAAGGTAATTTCAGTTTTGAAAAAATTGGTCTGGAATACCCAGATACTGTTCCATATTTCTATATGAGAGCCTTTTCAGCTTCTCTAGGTCTGGGAACTGTCATTTTATTCTATCTCACCTTGAAGTCCTCTGGTGTGAGACCATTAGTTGCTCTTTTGGGTTCATTGTTATTTTCATTTGAGAACTCCTACGTTACCATCTCAAGATACATTCTTTTGGATTCACCATTGCTTTTCTTCATTGCTGCGGCTACTTATAGTTATAAAAGACTTCAAGGTGAAATTCCTTTCTCTTTTAGATGGTACAGAGCTTTACTTTCCACTGGTATCGCTTTAGGTTTGGCCGTGTCTTCTAAATGGGTTGGTCTTTTCACCATTGCTTGGATTGGATTGTTGAACATTTATGACATTTGGTTTTTGATTGGTGATTTATCTGTCTCATCTGGTAGAGTCATCAAACAAACTGCCTTGAGAGGTTCTGTCCTTCTTGGTGTTCCAGCTGCTCTGTATGTTTTGTTCTTCTCCGTCCATTTCAACCTGTTGAATAGAGAAGGTGATGGTGGTCCATTCATGACTTCTGCTTTCAGGTCAACTTTGGATGGAAACAAAATACCATCAAATATCTTAGCCAATGTTGGTGTTGCTTCTGTTGTTTCCATCCGTCATGTTGCTACACAAGGTGGTTATCTACACTCTCATGAGTCTATGTACGAAACCGGTTCCAAACAACAACAGATCACTCTCTACCCTCATTTGGATGCCAATAATCTATGGAAAATTGAACTTTACAACGTTTCAGAGTATCCAACTTCTTTTGAACAAATCACTGATGGAACAAAGATCAGATTGAAACATTCCTCAACTCACAAACGTCTACATTCTCATGATCACAAGTGTCCTGTTAGTGAACAAGATTGGCAAAAGGAGGCTTCGTGTTACGGTTATGAAGGCTTTGATGGTGATGCTAATGATGATTTTGTTGTTGAAATTCAAAAGAAATATACCAAAGATGTGGATGCTCAAACAAATTTGAGAGCTCTACAATCTGTTTTCAGATTGCGTCATGCTATGACTGGTTGTTATTTGTTCTCACATGAAGTCAAATTACCAAAATGGGCTTTCGAACAACAAGAGGTCACTTGTGCAACTCAAGGTGTGCTGGATAAGAGTTTGTGGTACGTTGAACATAATGAGAATGAATTCCTTCCATCAGACGCTGAAAGAATCAATTACAAGACTCCATCTTTGTTTGACAAGATTATCGAATCACATAAAAAGATGTGGGAAATCAATGAAAATTTGAAATCTCCACACAGTTATGAATCTTCACCAAACACATGGCCATTCCTCCTACGTGGTATCAACTATTGGGGTGAAGACCATCGTCAAATTTATTTGTTTGGTAATGTCCCTACCTGGTGGGCCACTACTGCTTTGATTTATGCTTTTGGTATCTACGTTGGTGTTCAAATATTGAGATGGCAATTAGGTGCAAGTATCGGTAATGAGAAGCATGTTTTCAATTTCAATGTTCAGACACTTCAATACGTTTTAGGTTGGTTCCTACATTATTTTCCATCATTTCTAATGGGACGTCAAATGTTCTTACACCATTACTTACCAGCTTACTATTTTGGGATTTTAGCGCTTGTTCAATTCTTTGATGTCTTGGTGAGCTATACGTTTTCGAAAAGAAGAATTATTGGTTATGCCTTTATTGGTGCATTCTTTGCCACCTCATTGTTATTTTACATCAACTATTCACCATTGATCTATGCTTCTCCATGGACTAAAGGTGAATGTTTATCTTCGAAGATCTTGGATGGTTGGGATTATGATTGTAACAAATATTTTGAAAAACTGAGTGATTACGAACCTGTTCCTTCACCAAGTAAACTCTTTGAATCTGCACAAACTGGTGTCTTAGCCTGAGAAATTATTTAAATCAAAAATAAATAGTAAAATACGAATTCATGTTCAGAAAATATTAGAGATAATACTACAGAGATGCCTTTAATATTTTTCGACAGACTAGGGAAATGATAATACTAATCATTTTACTTATAATATTAAGCACTGAAACCTGGTAGACCACGAGCCTGTTGAGCCAAACGATGATTATAATAAATAGTGAACAAGATCAATGATGAAATGAACAATGCGGTGTATTGAGTAATGCTGAAGGTGTCTTTATAACAGAGTGCACCCAATCTACAAACTCCATCTTCATCCGCATTTTTTCGCAAAGTCTTAGCCAGATGGGAAGTCAATTGACTCAAGATGAATACAGCCCCTGTTGTTAAGAACCCCCATAACGTTGAGAAACCTGAAGTTCCAAAACTATCGGCAATCACAGCAGGGAACGTTCCAAAGACGAATCCAAATGCAAATCCTGTGGTGAATGATGGGAATACCAAATGATCAATGTTTGAGACGGCTGTTATGAGGAATTGTCCGAATGCCATCAGTAAGGATGCAATAAAGATACACCAAATTCTTTGAAGTTTGAATTTCTTGCTGAAAATATCTGAAATTGGCCCAGAACTTAATCTTCCTAGAAAACTTGCAATTGCCACTGTGGAGACTTGAAGCGCTTGTGCTTCAGAGACGGTAGATGGCGATGTAGCACTGGGCTTTGCATCTTCCAAAGTGACGACTAAATACCCAACACTATATATGTAAAGCTGACCAATGGATTGTAATGAAGCCAAGATGATGAAGAACTTCAAGTATAATCTGCTGAAGATCTTCTTTATAATATGATGATTCCAAATTGGTGATCCAAGTTTGACGAAAATAGGAACATCTTCAACAGCCACAAAGATTGCTTCTGAATCAGATCTTGTTGTCTTTGGACGACTTGAATTATCGAAATCAGAAGCCAATTGATCCAATGATGCTTGAGAAGCCGAACGACCAATACCCCAAAGACTTAGATTTTTTTGTAAAGATTTTCTTCTCTCATGGAACAGATCAGCAAAACTTGGTCTTCTAATCAGTGGCTCAGTTTCGGATGAATTGGCTTGTGAGTCTGGTCCTGGATTCTTCTTCTTCTTCTTGTCAACTATAACCAAAAAAAAAGATCCAACGATACATATACCAGGCACGAAGTAAGTAAAGAAATTCAGTAATCCTTTGGTATTTCCTTTAAATATCTTCACAGCAATACCAGAATAAACTAATGCGGCCAGCGCATATGATGAGACGGGTATGGCACCAGCCGTACCTCTATGGCTTGGAAAATTAGCCGTGACACAGTTGATCGTTGAATAGAAACTCGTCACTGAGGCAAATCCTGAGAAGATCAAAGCAGTACATATTAAAGGCACATTAGTACTTTTCGTCTCATAAACTGTGTGAAGAGTTTTGAAAGCACCAAAAGCCATCAACGCACCGATGAAATCAGCAGGACCTGGACCCAATGCATCGATGATGATTCCAGCAGGAAATCCACCAATGGAACCACCCACACTCAGGGCAAATGATAGCTTTCCAGCATCAGTGACTGACAGTTGTGAGTTTTTGATCAGCTGTGGAGCATAGACTGAAAAAACATAAGGAGTACCAGAAGCGAGAGCCACGACACCTGATGCTACCAACGAGGGTATTCTAGAACTCAAAGAGGCCTCTTTTCTTCGCGTCTCGGTCATTTATAGCTTTTTGCTCTACACTAGCTTTCTGATAAACGATAGTTTTGTTTCTATTGCGATTAATTCATCATATTCGTCAAAAAGATAAAGAAAAACTGAGGCGGATGTGTTCGGGGGAGAACCCGGGCCGAGCTGCCGTAAGGCAAAGCTTAATACAATTAACAAAGTCCCCGTGCTTCTATCTATTGTGAAGAGGCATACGCATGCACAATCACCGCAGTGGCGGTCTGGATGTTCATCGAACGAATTACACCTTGCTGTCTGATCTCGACACAGTAGTCCAGCTCAGCTAGTAAGGGTCCGGGAATACCTTCAGCTTCTTTACCCAATAATATCAACGACTTTGGTGGGAATGGTGTGTCTTTACCCAAAACCACACTCTTGTCAGTCTGCTCAAGACCGATTAATGTGTAACCTTCTTTCTTCTTCTGGATCATGAACCCCGCTATCGAATCGATCTTTACCTCTTGCATTGGCATCCAATAATCAGCAGTCACAGCAACGCTTTTAAAATTTGGATGGTTCTTCACTCTCAAGTCATCAACAGTCATCAAACCAGCACCAAGAACGTCACAAAGTCTGCAAATACCACCCAAGTTTGGAGGTTTGTCGACCAATGAGCTCACAACGATCAAATCACTTCTCTTTATTGACCTGGACTTCTCATCAATATCCAAGACTGTTTCCCAAGCACCACTCTTTGTTTGTAATGGTGAGATATTGTCCCTTTTTTCATCAAAGGTGCTGTTATCAACATCACCCAAACCTGAATTCGGCCCATTATCTGACCCAATTGGAACTTCCAACTCTTTCAAGATGTACTTTTTGAACATTTTGGCAGAAATGTATTGAACTTGACGAGGTGAAACTCTTAACAAGACACCACCAAATATGGACGTCAAGTTGAAATCATCAAACGCATCCCAAAATAACGCATCTCCACTTCTAAATTTTCCAGTAATCTCAGATTTCTTAGATTCGAGGTACAACACTTTCAGAACGTCTCCAATTGCCAATTTGACACCTTTTGATTGCATCAATGGATATAGAGTCAGTAACAAAGAGTTAGAAAAATGTCTGATCAATGGTTTGTTCGAAGCACAGTTTGGAATCAAATAAGTTGTGAACTGTTCAAAGAATTTCACCGCAGAATCAGGTTGAATGTTTGCGGAACATAAAACAGCAACTCTTTCAGCAGATGTTACCAACGTTGGTTTACTCTGATCTTGAAGCAGTTCAAATAATTCAAGTCTGTTTTGTTCACTTTGGATAAGATCGATTGCAATTATCCACTCCAAGTAGACCCTGATCAGAGGACTTGCCTCTTTCTCAAAATTTGGTAAAATCACTTCAGATACAACTCGACTTAGGACGTCAGATGGTATCTTTCTGGATACAAGTAATAAGGAACCAAAGGCATGAATTCTTTCCAATTCTTCAATACCATCGGTCTTCTTCTTCGGCGTAACAATATTATATGGATCTTTCTTTGAGAGTAACGTTTGGAAGTACAATGAAGCAAATTTGTCACTTGATAACGACAAAATGGAAATGACGTTAATCTTGGATGATACTTCTTCATCGCCATGAATTTTTTCATACAAATTGCCTTGAAATGATATCTCATTATCGAACTTGCGACCTAGTAGACCTTTAATTTTGAAAGCGTGCGTCCCATCTTGGATCAAGCACAGGATCTTCAACAACAACTCAATAACCAATTCGGTCTGTTCGAATTCTGATGGGTAACCAATGCTGTAAGTTAACAGTTTTTTAGATAAAGCAGGTAACAATGATCTTCTCAAAACTGATTGGTCAACGATGTCAAGACCGATTTTCAACAGGATCTTAGCATGATACTCATTATTAATGGAATCCTTCAACAGAGTCTCATGGAAGAGAGTCTGAATGAAAGAAACGTGCATATCTTTTTGGTATAAAACAAGTCTCTCGGAGATAATATGGTTCCAGATAGATTCTAGAATTTCAACAACAGTGATAGTGTCAATCTCGTAGTTTGATAAAAGATATTGCAAAGTGTGACAAATTCCAGAAAACCCATGATGGAAACCGAAAGCCAGCTGCGTATATAACAACTTCAATAGTTGTGACAATTGTGTATCTTCCAACGGTTTGATCTTCAAAAAACTTAATAAAAGCGACTGCCACTGAGAAATTAATACATCTTTTGTTATAAAATCAACCTTCAAACTTTGTAATCTTTCAGCAAATGATGTCAACTGATCAAAACTCAAAAAATCACCAGAATCGCCTACATCGCTTGTCTTCGCGTATACTTTTGTGAAAAATTTAAGCTTGAAGATGTCAAAGCCATCAACAGCAGATAATGATGCAAAGAGGTGTTTCAGATCAACAGATCTCCAACTATTCTTGAATATATCCAAATCAACCAGTGAGTCGACTTTTTCGTAATCTGTGATCTTCAAGTTGAGAGAAGATGTCATCAGTTGACTGTAAGAAGCTGAAAGTCTTTTTGAGATTTCAAGACCACTGTATGCGAGTTCTTTCAAGAATGGGACATTGTCGTATTCATTGCCAAACAACGCGTACATCACCACTTCAAACTGTGGAGACGGAAGAACTAGAATTTCGGACTTATCATGATGGATTGATATGTAGTCTAAGAGTTCCTCGACATTATGTTTGAACACTTCATATCCATTGACCTGGACAAATTTAGTCACCAATTCAATCACCAAGGGAACATTTGACTTCACGCTCAGCAATAGTCTCAAGTGCAACGATTGCAAGTATGTTTCGAAAAATTCATCTTCAGCTTTTGAATCAAACAAAAGGAGAAAGGAATACACGTGTGATCTATCAAATGCCTGTTTTCCTTTCAAACCTTTAAAGAATCCTGAGGTGATATATAATCTTGAAGGACCAAACCCGAATCTCAAAGTTGTCAAGAATTCTAGAATATCCGAACTCACCTTGAGAAAATCATTACCTTTCAAACTTCTCAGTAAGCCAACGACAAATGTTTCCAGTTTCTCGCCATATTCACAAGATCCTTTACCTCTGAACTCTTTCACTTGGAAATGGGAAGCTTCCACTGCATATTTCAAGAAAACACTGGTTAAAAATCCATTATTGAAGATATTCAAATCCTTCTTTTTGACAGAGTACATCAGTTCCAATGCAAACCTTTTGATGGACTCCATTGATCCTTGGAATCCGGTGCATAACAATGCCAACCCCCACGAAGGTTTGATGATCGAGTCAGTGGATAACAGCTTCAGAATATCTGTTCTAGCAGCCTCGGCTTGATTGATAGCAGTATCTATACCGATGATCTCAAATAACGCAGAGAACCTTTTCCAAGCTTCGATCTGTTCATCTGGGTTTGATTGAACGAAGGTGATGAATTTGTTGTCGATGTCCAAATGATTTATCTGGATTGACAATTTAAGGATTGAAAGTGAATACTTTCTATGCTCGTGAATCGGACTAGTCAGTCCCTCTTGAATCAGTCGCCAGTAGTCGTCGAATCTCATTCTCGAGTCCAATTCTTGTGATTGAGTGCCATGCGACTGTAAGCTCAACAGAAACCTCAACCAAAGAATATATCCATTCGTCTTATGAAATTTGTACTGAGATTGAAGTTGTAGCAAGATCACTTCCAATATCTTAGAGTGAAGACTTTCATCTGAAAAGTTTTTCCATCGTAAACATTTGGATGCTGAATCTGAAACTTTCTCGTCTGTGATTGCAAGTAGTGTTAAGATCAAAGTATCAACCTCTTGTGATAACGTGACAGACTCATAAGATAAAATAATATTAGTCACAGATGTAAGGTAGCTCAGCGGCAATTCAGTTGAAGGATATGATGAAGGGGAGTGATGTGCTTCGAAAAATGGCACAAATGATGGGTTTAGCAAATAGTTGACTCTTGACGTGATTGTGGAAATTGTGGTACCAATAACCCAATCGATCACTTTTTGAGCAGCTTCCGGTAAGTAACTCAAAAGCTTCAAACTTTTGCTGAAAGTATGAATGTCGCTTTTTTGGTTAATGGTGCTGATAATGAACTTGTGAACTTTCTCAGACACAAACTGCTTCGAAGTAGAATCCAATGAACCCAAGACCTCCACTAAAGCGTCAGCATTCGACTCATTTTCCAGGTTTTGAACCAAATCTTTCGCTATCTCTAGTCGCTGTTCCACTCCAAGAAACCTCTCCAGGAGTGCAGAGTTCATCTCTCAAACAATTAAACGATAAATGCTTCACAAACGAGCACAGAACGATTGATCCCATCGTCTGGCACAAAATTTTCTCTGTACTATATGCTGCCCTTACCATAAAAAAAATAGTGATTACTCCCCGGTAATGGGCGCGAATTTGTTCTGTAGACAACTTGTCTCTTTAACAAGGGATTTTTTACAGATTGAAAAGGCGCACTTCACAAGCTTTCCCAAAAGAAAAGAACAATACAAACGCCAGTGAAATGTCTGTTCATGAGGAGGACAACAGCCCTTTTGGAGAGTCTAGTTATCGCGAAGATGAGTTCACCGACCTTCCATTGTCTCAAGAGGAGGAAGAGGAAGAAGAACAAGAACAAGAGGTAACTGCGGAAAATGATACGAAAGACACCACCGATAACTCAGACCCGACAAAATTATCAACCATTGACCCTATCCAGGAGCCACATTCTGCACCAGCAACGTCAAATACCGTTGCTTATAATCCAGAGCTATACACTTCTATACTACAACACTCATTCAAAGACCGAAACGCTGTAACTATTGAAATTACCGAGGCGGGCAAAAGCCATGAGGGAGCAAGTAGGGGTTACATTGTTTATACAATAAAATGTAATGATTGGATAGTTAGAAGGCGTTATAGTGAATTTGAAAGCCTGAGAAAAGCTCTGCTTCGACTGTTCCCTATTACAGTTATCCCTCCAATTCCTGAGAAACATACAATTTCCAAATATGCAACTGCTCCAACAAAAGCTAAGGAGGATAGCACGATAATTGAACATAGAAGACGTATGCTCTCAGTGTTTTTGAATAGATGTCTTGCGATTGATAAAGTGCGTGAAAGTGATGTCTATCAAAAATTTCTTGATCCAAATGCAAATTGGTCGGAAGTTCTTGTTTCACCTCCATTATCCCAAATTCCAAAAAACATCTTACAGGCCAAACCATCCGACCCTGCAAACTCCTCTGCTGCACATTCATATCTACCCATTCCTACATTGTCTTCAGGGGCTGATGTCTCAACTCGTTCTGCAACTGCCTCCCAATTTCTCAAAGTCGAACAATATGCACTCAACTATGAAGCTATCATACCAACATCTATAAACAAAAGACTTATGAAACATTTGGATGATTATGGTAAAGAGCTCACTGAGGCTGGTGTTGCTTTCAATGCATTCAGTTTGCAAGAAACGGCTTCTTTGGCATCAGCGTTAGAAAAAATAGGACAAGCTCACGATAACAATTACGTCTCTACAGAAAGACTTGTTGAAAGTTTAAATTATGAATTCATAGAACCATTGGGTGAATCAGGTCAGTATGCTACTGTCGTCTCTGACTTGATCAAATATGCATCTTTGAAATCTTTCCAGCTTGATATTTCAACGAGGTCATTAAAACATAAAGGCAATCAACTGAGACTTATCGAAAGATCAGAAGAGGAATCAAACAGAATCGCGAAAGCCATTGAAGATGGATCCACAAAAACGGGCCAGATCAACTTTGATAGAAAGGTTGCAAAGAAACAACAACAAGAAGCTGAAGCTGCGTTGCTTTCACAGTCAACGACAACAACGACATCTACTGAAACACCGTTAAAACCTAAGAAAGCATCCTCGTCCTTCAAAATTCCTGGTCTTTCCAATTTATCGTCTATGATAAAGAACTCAATGGAGACAGATCCAGAGAACTCGAGAAAACAGACTTTAGCCAAGACAAGAGAGGACTTGAATCAATTGAAACAAACATATATTGCTTCTCAATCTGATGTTAAAGAGGTTATTGCTGCATTGACTCTAGAATTCGACAAATTTGCAAAAGAAAGAGATATCAATCACAAAAAGATGATTGCTGATTATAGCAGGTCTGTCTTGGATTGGGCCAAGAAGAATCTAGAATATTGGGAAGACACTAAGGCCAGTTTAAATCAGTGATATTTATAGTGGACGTGGACATAACCAAGCGGTTTTATAACACCTCAATTCGAGACTATGATTTCCCTAAATCCTGTAGAACATCGAAAACACTCCGTCTCTTTTGGTAGAAACTATTACAATGGCAAGCTTGTATTCTAGATCTGTTGTGTATTGTGTGTTCTGTTTATTGACCAAGTTTTGCGTGCCTTGATTATGTAATCTCCGCACTAAAAACCACCGACGGAGGTTGTTTACTTATTTCCCAATTGGGGCTTGATGAGATTTGTTATGTGTCTGCAGAACAAAAGAAGAAAAAAAACAATCAGATTTCAGATTTCAGATTTCATAAAGATTCTGACGGTTTCAACTTCTTTATTTCAAGCAACGCCTACGTGTCACCTTCCTTTGCATTTAGCTGGTCTTCACTTATACATTCATTACTACCTCTCTTCCTTCACAATTGACCCAGCCATGAATTCTGTTCCCAATCCTCCGTTCAGGGTCAAGACAGTCTACTCATGGTCAGGTGCTGAAGAAGACGATCTAGGATTCATCGAGGGAGACATCATTGAAGTCGACAATTTAGGTGATGGTAATTGGTGGCATGGTCGTTTAAAGAGAAACAAAATGACTGGTAATTTCCCCTCCAACTACGTCGAGGTTATCAAATCCCAATTGCCTGGCGCAAATAGTTCCTCCAGCTCTGCTTTGAACGAATCTATGAGACAGACTAGATCACCTTCTCCTCAGCACTTCAACTCTTCCAGATCTATTCCTCACTCACAGTCTTTCAACAACAGTAAGAGACATCCAGGCTTCGAGGATGATATGCAATTCAGCTTTCAATCATCAAGAAATTACTACATTGGTGTTACTCAGAACGATGTATATGCCCCACAGAGCCCTTACACTTTTTCAAAAAACTCACAGTCTCCACAAGGGCAAGACAGAGAATCTCACTATCCAATTCCACATTCACATTCGGTGCCTGATAGGTTGGAAGAACAACATCAATACCAACAATCTCCTCAGAGACCACCTTCTCAAAAACAACACTACTCGTCAGCCGATCCGGTATATTCAGCTGCAGCTATAGCACCACCTCCACCTCCACCCCAGCATGCTATTCCTGTTAAATCTCAATCCAGTGCTAACTTGAATCATAGAGACAATTATGGTCCTCCAAGCCTATATAACGATTACAGTCCAGGCCCAAGTTCCAGAAACCAAAGACAGGATACATATAAACCCTTACAACAACCTCAAACATACTCTTTTGGTGCAAGTGGTAATAGTGGTATGTCCTTTGTTCCACCTTATGATCCAGATTCATTGAACCAATCCAGATCAACCAATTCACAAGCTTCAAATGTCTTCAGTTATTCAAATGGTTCATACTTCACTAGCTCGCAGAGTTCAAATGAGAGTAGACTTGCGCTGAGTGATTTTAGTGCCACTTCTGCTGGAAGTTATGCCCGACATCGTTATGAAGAGTCTCTTCAAAAAAAAACGGACCCTTCACTGAACACAAGTGCTTCTGGAAACAACTTACTCGTTGATGAGAAGAAAGTGAAAGCTTCCAATGGTTTATTACGGAAATTTTTCTCCACTAGAGACGCTCCACCTTTACCTAAGGTTGTAAATTTAACTAGAGAGGCGGAGACTATGACTATTGAAGAAAAACAGATGAATTCTTGGATAGAACTCAAGACTGATTTGAACAGAGCCAATTCTTTAAGCTCAAAAGAACGTGCTCTCAGAGAGAAAAGAGTTCGTGAAAACGAAGGTTATATTATCTTTGAACCACATAAACAGCTATCCACGATCAACAACAATGAAGTCTATCAAACCGAAAACAAACTACAACTACAAACCATCAGCCTGGTACATGTTGATAATTATATCAGAAAGCTCAAGACAAACGGAAATGTCATGTCTGCTGAGAGTTTCATCACCAATGAATTGGGTGTCAAATACTCCACCAAATTGGAATATCTAAGAGCGCTGTTTGTCCTATGTACAGAGCATTTTCAAATCATTGATTCAAGATCTATTTCTAGAGAGGAAGAAACTAGTATTGGAAGGATATTTACTACCAAGAAAGCAACCACAACTGGCTTAGCTTTCCTGTTTCACCGTCTATCACAATCGATGGGTCTGAAATCGGAATTGATCTTCGGGTCGTTGAAAACCCCACAGTCTATCATCAGACACGCATGGAACTCAGTTTTGATCAACGGTGAATGGAGGTTTGTTGATACCGGTCTCGGTAATTGCTCTCATCCACTTTACGAAATTTTGTTCAATGATTCTGATTCTCAAAATGATTCATTTTACTTCTTGACTGAGCCTTTGAACCTGATATACACTCATATACCAGACAAATATGAATCACAGCACATTGTTCCACCAATCGACTCGATGGTTGCATTGGCATTACCTCCTTGTTTCCCATCTTTCTTCAATAATGATTTGAAGATTCAAAAATTCAGCAACGCTTTGACAAGATTGAACGATTTCGAAATATTTGAAGTTGACTTGAAGATCCCAACGGATATTGAGATTAATGCCACAGTGATGACCAAAAACACCATTGTTTCAACATTGTCTCAAGTTTATTGGAAACATAATGAAAGATTTTGCAAGATCAAAGGGCATTTACCAGACAAGACAGCCACTGGTTTTGTCAACATCTACTCAGGTCCAAAAGGTTCTCAAAAATCACTGCAAAACATCCATCCACTATCACTGGTTGTTCCAATAATCCATGAAGGTAACTACAGACCCCTGGATTTCGTGATCAGATATCCAACAGTGCAATCCCAACAGAATGATCTTTACATCAAGCAACCTCAAAATAGACTTCTTGCCTATGGTGCGGATTACGTGTTCAGTATTGCTCAACATCCATCCAATGGTCTCAACAGAAATACATTGACTAGATCCAAAATTGCCTTACAATCACCATCAGGACGGATTACAAAGTTTTCCAAAAAGGATCAAAGCACACCATTTGGACTCTGGGAATTGCCTGTCAAGTGTAATGAGACCGGTGTGTGGAGAGGATTGGTCTCTATCGACAACGGTAGCAGCTTGTGCGTGTTTGCTGAATGGCACTGTTCTTGATCCTGCATCATAGCTGACCAGTCATCATTGCATGTTTTATACACCTTCATGATAATATCATTTAGAATCACTTTTAATTAACTAATCTGTCCGATTTTCTATAGCCCCATTGGGATATCTGTAAAATGGTTGTTTTACGTAATCATCAGCACTACTATTTTTTTTTGTTTTGATTTTTTGATTTGAAACTTCTGTTCAAAGAAATAACTTCATAAAGCCATATAAAGTGATAGTTTCGTGATGTCTTTTGACCCACCACAGGCTCAGCATCATTCTGTCAATCCGCAAATATACCGGGATTTTGCCCAGGTGCTGAAGGACTTCAAATTGAGTGGCAACCCAGATGCTTTCGGAATTGTTGAAAGGTTTAGGTTGATCGCTGCTCAGAATGGGAGAGCGGTTGCTGAAACTGATGCCTCGGAGTCAGAATTGCAAGATTGGGACTTGGAGGTGAAACTTTGGCATTTGGTTGAATTGCTTCTCCAGTTTGACAATTCTGGTCCGGCAGGTCCCATCACAACGCACAGCTTCAATTCGAATGTCGTATTTCAAGAACAATACTACAGATCTAACCCCGAACTATACAAGATATGGTTAATAATAAGCTGGATTTTACAAAACTCATTTGTCAGTGATAAACATGAGCAAATCACATCAAAATGGATCAACACTCAAATATCAAACACATTGGAGAGTTATGATAGTGATGCACCATTTCGCACAGGAGCCAAAATCGATCCAAAAGATGCTTACCATGACAATGCAGTTTATAAATACATCTTTGAGCTGATTCTAGCTGGGAAATATGATCTTGCCTCTTCTGAATGTGAGAGAACCAACAACTGGACTTTGAAGATGATTTTGGCTGGTGTCGATGAATTCCTTGACCCAGTTGTGGATACACAATTACAAGATGAGACGATAACAGAGGAAACTACCCATGGTATTAAAAAGAAGGCACTTTGGAGAAGAACAGTCTATCTATTGTCCCAAAGTGAAGATTTGAATCAGTATGAAAGAGCCATCTATGGGTTCTTGGTTGGTGACATAACCCCAATCGAGCTTTCTTCAAGCTGGGACTCTGATTTATTGATATATCTTAACCATATATTGGTGAATGAGCTTGAATCAAAGTTGATTGAGGAGGGAAGAATTCCAAAAAAAGAACTTATCATCACTCTGCCTAAGTCACAACTCACAATTCAAGATGCATTGAACACTATAGCTAAGAACAGAAAAGAAGAAAGTGAACATCCTTTGCGTGTTTTGATTGCGTCAGTGCTAACCGATAATATCAAACCAATTATACATTCCTCTTTGAGTTTCGTTGGTAATGTGATACTTGGAAACGAAGACACTAACGAACTGTTGAACGAATCCTACTTGTTGAGAGTAATAACCCATCTTGCAATTTTCGTCTCTGTGATTGATCCAACGTCCATTGATGCCGCAGATAGATCCAAGCTTTTGAGCACATACATTCTATTGCTAAGGCTTTACGGTCAGAATGATTTGATTCCTTTGTATGTCTCATTCCTACCTGAAGTCGAGGCAAGAGATGCATACTCTTTGTTCTTGATTGATCTCTTTGACACTGATGAAAGACAGAAACAATTAGAGCTGAGCAGACTGTACCAACTTCCGTTGGAAAATATCTTGAAGAGAACCGTGGAGAGAGTTTTCAGCTTAACCGATGACCACTATGAGTTGAGATCAGGTGTAACATTGAAAGACACGGACGATGTTGATACCAAGCTTATTAGAGGTGTTGAATGGTTCATTTCATCCAAAATGTACTCCGATAGTGTACATGCATCACTTTCGTTATTAAGAAGATTTTTGTTAACAGGAAGGGCCAAAGCCGTTCAAGAATTTGCATCAAGAAACCAAATCCAACAAATTTTGAAACAATATGACGTTGAAAGTATTGGTTCTTTGGTTGAACAAGAGGTCACTGATTATGAAAGACAAGAATTGATACAATACGATGTGATTGTTGCTGCATTGAATGCAATTGATGAATGGCAATCTTCAGGAAAGCGTGTCAAAACAATCGCATATGTCGATACCATCAACAGAGTCTCTGGTATCCTCCAAGAGACAATCAACACCTTGTTCCATGATTTGGCACAGACTGATTATGAGCCTGAGTTGGTACAAGACTTGCGCTCTATCTACATTCCATACTTTGTCATTCAACTTCATAACCTCTACCTTGACGGAAGATCGTTGGGTTCACATTATTTGAGAAAAGCCTTGGAATTGACCAGTTTGGTTGCTAATGAAAGTTCCAAATTATATGTTTTGTTTCAGAATTGTGACAGATTGAAAGAATATTTAACATTGGTTGCACAAAGTGCTGCCTTAGCTGCTGGTGAAGGAATATAAAGTCTTGTTACTACCAATATAAGTACTCTCTTTTTACTGGTTTTGTGCATTAATTATTTTGTAACTTAGTTCAAGGTGGCAGCTTTTTCATATAACAGTTCCACAACACTAGACATATGCTTAACAAGTTCCAAGCTTGAATCATATGTTGGGTCAGTATGTGGTTTATCATAAATGTACAACCAACCATTACCTTGGTCCAAAACACCATAAAATACCTCGTCCAAAATCATTTGGCTTAATTTTCCCTCAACTTGTCTGATATCCAAGCCAATAATCTGCGCAATATGCTCAATTTCCACAACTGAGAATGGTTCGATGACTTTGACCAAGTTCTGCTCAAGTAATGTGTCATAAAGTGCACTGAAGTGGGATTTGATTATAGCATCAGATGAAAGTTCTTTTCCATACGCAAACAATGCTTGCTCAAATTCTTTCAGTGACCTATTGGCATAAGCCTGAGAGATTGCTTTCATGGCGTCAATGTCTTTAGAGTTGTACTTTGCAGCATATTTAGAGTTCAGAATGTTATTCACATCGTCAATCAAGTTCAACATGATTTTGGAGAGAAGCATATACTTCAATACTTTGACGGAGTTGGTTTCATCACCCTGTGTACTGTAATTCTCAAATGCTTCATAAAAGTATGAGAAAGCAGTTCCATAATCTTTATCTTCGGCGTGAAGTATACCACTCATGTTATCTAGCTCAGCTTGTGTGGCAGTAGGACAATAGATGGAATTGGCAGATGTTCTAGCTGATGTCAATGCTGCTTTTGATTTTGCCAAATTTCTCAAAGAGTGGTAGACTTTGGCTTCTAGTAGTTGCACCTCAACAAGGGAAGATTTATCATCGAGCTTTTTGAACTCTCTAAGCAAATCGTTTATAATGGTCAATGAGCTCTGGTATGCTTGTTTCTTCTCAAAGTACACAGTCGCTAATCTTATATGTAGTGCTTGGTTCAGAAAGGTTCTCTTTTCCTTTGTAGACCATTCTATGGAGTCTTTCAAGGAATTGATCTGAGCATCTGTGGAATTTGGAATCTGGTCATAGAGGTCAATCAGGACACGAATAGTTTTAGCAGCCTTAGACTTGGCAATTGAACTTATGGCTTGTCTTGCTTTTGGGATCAAACTGGATAATTTTTCAATCTGTTGTTGATCTTTGTATAGCGTACCCAACTCGTAGATGGCAGTCTCTTGGTTTGAAAAATCATGGCCTGTTGGCTTCGATTGAATGATTTCAATGTACGATTTTTCAGCATTGGCAAAGTCATTGGCCTTGACAAAAGATCTGGTGTCTTCTAAAGTTGGTACAGTCATGGTTGATGGTTGCAAATGGTGAAATCTGGCCTTGTTGACAATGTGTTGAATCCTGTTTACGATAAATTCGCCATCCAAATTCAGAGAATCCTAAACCGAGTTATCACGTGCTAAATTTACTACCGACTTTTGTTTTGATTTTTTTGCCTAGGATCGCTCTGGTAAGAGCTCTCGCTTGAAAGATGCTAGCTGAAATTTGGTGCCAAAAGCAAGATTGAGTAATTAAAGCACGGTTGTCATGAGCATTTTCAGAAACAAGGAAAATGCTGATTATTCCAAAGACCTGTTTGGTGGATATTATCAGAAGAATGGAGACCAATCCCAAAATGGTCAATCTACCTCATCTAGATTTACCACACTGAAGTCAAGACTCAATGATGCTGATAGATCAACTGACGATGCCAATACATCCACAAACTTGTCATCGACTCCAAACAGAAGAACACCAACTCATAAGCAATCTTTTGATTTGAGCTTTGACTCTCCAAATCCTTCTTTGGCCGTCATAAATCAAAAAACATCCAATGAGCAGACACAACAGCAACAGCCAGCGTGGTTCAACAACCCAAAGAGGCGTACAGTGCCATCCCAAGTCATCAAGAGAGAGATACTCGATGATGGAGATGCAGACTCTTCATTTCTGACCAAGACCAAATCAAACACAGATATAAATCCGGCTGGATTCAAGACTTTATCGTTTGGAACGAGAAGAAACGATCAAGAGCTAGCCCATGTCAATGTCTTTTCAGATGAACTCCCACCTTCTAGAACTATTAGTGATCTTCAAAAGGAGTCTGCCACCGAGAACTACTTCGACACCAGTGCGCAAAATATCAGTTTTTTATCTCAAAAGCAAGATGAAAGTAGCAGCAATGGAACACCTTTCAGTTCAATGCAGAACAATGTCAATGCCCTCCCAGATCATCTTTTCAAATCTTCCTCTTCAAGCTTTTCAACTCCATCCAAGATACAGGATGAATCCAAACCAGGAACGCCTTTGATTATTAGTGGTGAATCTGCAGTGTTGGTCTTTGGATATACTGAGTCCATCGCAAATGAGATCATCAAACATTTTGCCAAATTTGGTAAAATATTGGAAAACTTCGAAGCTACTAGAACAGATCCGTTGTTTTCGAAACAAAAGACGAGAAATTTACCAATATATACTGGTAACGGTTGGGTCAAGTTGACTTTTGACAATCGAGCATCTGCTATCAGGGCCCTTGAGGAGAGTGGTTCAATATTGCATGGCTCAATGGTCTTCTGTGTGCCGTATTCCAAAAAGGCGGTTGAAAGTATTGGTTCTTTCAAGATCGAGGATGACATCGCGGAGAGTGATATTCCGCTGCAACAGAACAACGGTACTGATCAAGACAACCACCTTCTAGATTACTCTGAGAATTCTATTAAACAAAAGCTTCCTTTGGAATCTGACGACAAGATATTTTTGAAAACGAATGAGAAAAAAAAAATCCTGTATTCCAACACTACCTCACCTCCTAATGTGGTTGGAAAGCAAGAAAATGGTGGCATCTTCAGTAAGGTCAATAACTGGCTTTTTGGCTGGGACGATCTATAGTTATTTGCGTGGTTTACCAGCACAGCTAGAAAACTCAAAGATGAGTATAGTAAAATGGTACTTGATTTTGAGAATGTCACTAATTGATGTAACCGTTCAACGATTTGGGCCTCGATATTCTACTTATAGTTCTGCATATAGCAATTCTATACTTATTACATGAGCTAACCTCCTTGTCTAGGGATATTTCTGTTGTAGGTCTTCCGTGATAATGGAGATGGTTGATATTCTCCTTTGATTGGTGTACCTGCGACTGATCTTCTGAAAGATGGATTTTTTCTCAATGGAGAAAATCCACCATGCTCAAATTTCTCAACAGACTCTCTTCCTTTAAAATCATGAGTTCTGAACAATTTTTCTTTTCTTCCTGGTGAATAATACTGAATAAGTTCATCACCAGATGGGCCTTTTGTCGCATCAACTGACACTTCTCTTTTAGCGACTGACAATTTTGGCCTCACAAATTTTCTTTCGTATTCGTCAAAAGTCTCTTTAAATAAAATTTGCTTGTCAACTAACAGTACCATGAATCCCCTTATTATAACTATGTAAAGAACAAGCGATGTCAAAAACAAAAAGGTCAAGTTTTTAAAGGAAGATGAGGATAGATACAAGAATGCAATATTGAATGGTGGAAAAGAAACGAAAAGATATGTGGAGAATTTGGACGGGTTCCATACTCTCAACTCCCAATAAGAATCAATGTCCATCTCGTTTTCTTTGCAAAAGACATTTGAAAACAGCTGCCAGACATTTGCGCTGTCATCTGACTTAGAGATTTTTCTGGCAGAGCTGGTTTTGGGAACTTCATCTTTGTTGAAAATGGTGTATGTTTTTGTTTGAAATAGAAACAGTAATGTGTTAACGGCATTTACTGTAATAATTGTGAACTGGAGAAATGATAGCAAAGTGCTGAAAGCGCTGTACTCCTTCTTCTGGCCAAAATATTTTGAATTCTTCAGAAGGCCATAGTCATAGTGGAAGTAGCTTTGTTTCTTTTCGACAACTTGATTATCCTGCCATAGCCGTATAAAGAAGTAGAATATAGTCAATATAAACCCAGAAGGAAGAGCGATAGTATTGGAATTTGAATCCCAATCAATCAACTCTCGTTGCTCGTTCAATTCCAAAAGAAAATCCAACGGAAAAGATTTTGCTTTCTGCCAAATAGACGTCTTTCTAACAAGCCTAGCCATACCCAACGGTGCGTTTCAGCCTATTTATTCAGTGGCTATTGATGGCCCTTTGATTTCTGGCTAAAAATGTAAACACAATAAAAATCTTGAATTTCCGAGGGTGCTACTTGTAGCGTAATCACGTGCTCATATTTACCCGAGAAGCTTTATTTATTTATCCGGATGACCCGTTATTTACCTAATCGATGAACTCGACTTTGTAATCACTTCCAATTTCACCAAGAACATCATCATTTCCAACTTCAAACCTCTCAATCAGCAAAATTATATCGTTGGAGTTTGAGATGCTCACTCTATTCAACCAAATGCCGTAAAAACTATCATCAAACTCACTATTAACTTGGATAGGTTCACCATCGGAATAGAATAAACTAGCTCTGATTCTTGGTCTATACTTTGATAACGAGCTAACATCACTCCATAAGTGAATGCTTATTTGTGTCTCTCTTGTGACCTTCAAATGTAGCTTGAACCTATTTTTGTTTTTCCAGTTGAACTTGAAAGGTTTAATATATAGACCTAGCCTTGATGATACTTTCTCGGCTGCAATTGGGATTTCTGAGATGAGCAAGAGTCTAAACTTGGCAATTGTATCCGGATCATAAGTTGACACTATCAGTTTGTAGCAATGATCAGGACTGAGCACGAATTCTTGTAATGATGATCCGGGATGGTATAAAGTTTGCTGATTTGAGGATATCGGCTTGTTGCTAAACTGTCTATGTGAGTCGTTCCAGTATATTGACGCATTGATCAGTTCTTGACCATATGACACGAGTCCTACTTGCAGTCTGACGTCCCTGCTATACTCTGGAACTGTAATTTCAAATTGCGGGTTCTTCAAGAAGGTTTGGTTTGCCCAATTGCCACCACATGTTTCGATATTCCATTCATCTGAAATCCACTTTATATGCTGGAAGCGAGGAGTCGCTCTCTTAAGCTCAACTTCTTGGTTAGAATAAGAGTGTAGTGTAAATTTTTGGATAGATTGATCCTCGCTGTCATTGAAAATCACAGCTGTGCAAGACTCATCTGGCCTTAGTTTGATTTTGGATAAATGAAACCCAGTGTTGTTGGCTTTTGATTTCAATAGAACTTTAGTCTTTGTAAACAGCCTCCATCCGCTAGATTTGTAGATAATAACGTTGATAGAAGAGTCTTTGCACCCTAAGTGCTTCTCCAACAGGACCCAAACTTCAATTGTTTTTGAATGTGAGTTTTTAAGGCTGAATTGGGGATGATTGAACAGGCTGTTCTCAAGAAGTGTCTCTTTATTCCAAAGAAGATTCAACGAGTTATGGAATTGGAATTTCTGGGGATTCCAGTTAATATACAATGTGTCAAAGTTATCGAAAATTTCGTCAAACTTCAACATCGAAATATTTCTCTTCCATGGGTTTTGTAGAACAACTGTGTATGACTCTTGCACCATATCAACAATTGCATAATCATGATTGGAATGGAAGTCACCTGTTATAGAGTCGCCGGTACCCACACTGAGAACCAATTCGTTTTGCTGAAATTTTGGGTAAAAATCATCCCATATCTCTTCATAATCAGGTCTGTCTATAGAGGGAATAAACTCTGGTATCCAACCACTTACTATATATGTGTCAATGCTGGAATTGGAACCTTTAGACTCATAGCCATGCCCTTGTATTTTCAAGTAGGCTTTTTCAATGAAAGCTGGCCAATATAAGTTTTGGTTGATTCTTGATTTGATGTAGAGGGACTTTGATGATAGTTCTGGAAGCTCATTGCTCACCTCAACTAGTCTGTCACATCCATTGAAGTTCAATATGACCCCAAATTTAGGATTGTCAGTGTGTGGAGTGATCCTTTTATACAGGCTCTCAGAATTATTTCTGGAAAGCGATATGATTGAAGCAACAAAAGAGCAATCTTGAAGTAAGTCTTGGTAAATGTGGTTCAGTCTATCCAGTGACCAGTCCTGCTGTGTAATGTGCCTCCACTCCTGTAGATGTTCCTTCTCTATCTCTGATAATACAAGGACATCTTTGAAATTCTCAGAATCTATCTTGATATTTTTGTGACTTATGGGAGGATAAAAGCCACCATTTAGGTTGGACCCAATCCACCGCAATGTTTCACTTAGCCCCATCCTCTTCGCCTCTTTTACATTCTGGTATTGTATAATGGCTGCGTTACTAAGTGCTTTCACATCTTCAATCTCACTTAAGTCCCCACTCTTCAACAAAATGTTCAACGCTTTTATCAGCTGCAAACTGTCACCTTTTGAAGACTCGAACTTTCCCAATGCTATATTAAATTGAATTTTTTCGTATTCTCGCTGACAGAGAGCCAAAGACCTCAATTCCATGGTGCTGCTGGTTGTTTGAATCGGTGTTTCTCGCGTTTGTGTGGAGTTTCGAATTTTACAGCATAGAAAAATTCCGCTTTGGACAGGCACAATACACATCGTAACTTGATTGAACCAGCCGAACCTCATTTAAAAGACCAACTGAAAGATATAAAAGCGTTGATGAAGTCCTCGAAGATGACCCAAATGGAGAGAGCAAAGTACTTCTCACAGCTTCTTGGGAAAAAAAGAACCGTTGTGGAAACAGAGGTCGACGACGCACAGAGGATCAACACAGATACAGAGTACTTCGAACATTTACTTAGAATGTCTAAAGCTGAAATAGATTTGACCAAAGAAGTCCTCACTGAGACGACAAGGCTACAGAAGGAAACTGAGGATGAAGTGAAAGAAATATATGATGAGATTCTATCCACTGGTGAACTACCCATTCTTGAAAAGAAGAAACATGCAAGATTTCTAAAGATGGCACTTGGACAACTGCCTGCTATGTTCAAGGTTTTAGACGCATCACAACCTTGGATTTTGTATTGGGTCCTGAATGCTTTGTATCTGATTGGTGAAGATATAACTGATGAACTAAGGAAGGAGCTAGGAGCTAAGATACTGGCATTTGTTCATGAGGACGGTGGTATTGGTGGTGGGTTGGGTCAACAAGGACACGCTGCTCCTACGTATGCCGCGGTAAACGCACTAGCCTTAATTCAAGATAGCGATGTTCTCAACCAACTTGACAGAAGCTCTATTTACAGTTGGCTTTTGAAGTTGAAACAACCAGATGGTTCATTTGTCATGCATGTTGGAGGTGAAGTCGATACAAGAGCTGTTTATTGTGTTCTAGTAATAGCAAGTTTGCTAGATATAGTGACACCGGAGCTTATAAATGGTACAGCTGAGTGGCTGGGAAGCTGTCAAACTTTTGAAGGTGGATTCGGTGGGGTGCCATTTGATGAAGCTCACGGTGGTTATACATTCTGTGGTGTTGCCGCATTGTTGATTTTAGGCAAAGAGCAGTTTTTGGAGCACACCAACGTCGGGAAACTGATTGAGTGGACAGTGCATAGACAACTATCTTACGAAGGTGGCTTCCAAGGTCGGTCCAATAAACTTGTGGATGGGTGTTACAGTTTTTGGGTTGGTGGTATTGTTCCTATATTTGACATATTGCTCGATCGAGAGCTGATATCTAGGGACTCTCTAAGCCACTATATCTTGAGCTGCTGTCAGAATTATAAGGTTGGTGGTTTGAGAGACAAACCGAGCAAAAATCCGGACTATTACCATTCGAACTATGTGCTCCTTGGCTTATCTGTGGTTCAGAACAAATTCTATGTTAAGGAAGACTCGTCAAAGCCATTCGCTTTTTCTATAACTTCAAGACCAACAAATATTGGTGCTATTTTAGCTGACAGTCGTGTGCTTCCCATTAATCCACTTTTTGGTCTCCCTCAAGGTAAAGCTGAACAGCTCTATGAATTTTGGAAGAAGTGACTACTATAAATGACATATCCAAAATACAGCACGCAGTCGCGAGTAGTTAATTGCCAAAGCTGTATAAAAAAAACCAGAAATTACAACAATAAATAACCGGTAAGAACTTCACCCAACTCTCAATTTACTCTTCATATTATTGATTTTCTCGAAAAGTCAGCAACCGTTTGATTCATCATGGATGCTCTTTCTAATGGTGAACGCGATTTGTTGGAACAATTTGTCTCAATAACAAGTTTTCCTGGCGAGCAATATACTGCTATCCACTTCCTCAGTGAATCAGACTGGGATTTAGAAAGAGCGATTTTGTTATATTTTGAGTCCAGCCCGCAAGCTAACGCACAGCTCAACAATAATTCGAGAAGGACCATGTTTCCCGGTGCATTTCCAGGAGCTGACTATCATCAAACACATGGCCAGTCACAAGGCGAGATAAATGGGGGTGAAGGAAACTCCCTCATTAGATTCATCAAGGCTAAACTGAGCAAGCTTGGATTTCATAGCGGAAGTGGCTACCTTCCTTTGAGCACTCAAGATCTCACATCACCTCGTGGATTCTTTGCTTTGAGCACATCAAATCAGTTTTTTTACCTAATTCAACTAGCTCTGTATGTTCCAATCCTCACACTATACAAAATCACAAGTCTTGTCTTCATTTTCCTCACAAAAACCGTTCCATTCTTTCAAAGATACTCACACAACAGACACAGCTCAAGATCACAACCGAGAGGGATAGATCCTGCTCATATTGCTCGCAATTTTATCAATGACTTCAACACTTTTTACAGAAAGAATGAGACATCACAATTGCAATTTTACGAAGGTGGTTATACAAGCGCATTATTTATTGCGAAAAGAGATGCACGTTTTCTTGTCGTATATTTGCATAATGACGAACATGATGATACCAATGAATTTGTTAATGAGACGCTTTTAAGTGAGAAGACTTTGAAGTGTTTCAGGGACCACAACATCTTGGTATGGGGTGGTGATGTTCATGAATCGGAAGCTTATCAGGTATCCAATGCTCTGAATGTTTCCAGTTTCCCATTTCTGGGACTACTTTGTTTGAAATCAAACACAAGGGAAACACCGGAAGGTACTACGCAATCAACACCAACTTTGACTTGTGTTGCTAGAATTCAAGGACTAGTGACTCCAGAAAAGATTGTTGAAAAGTTTGAAAGCCATATGGAAAGATTGGAGCCAACCTTAATAGCCATCAGAAGTGAACGACAACAGGAAGAGTTATCGAGAGTTATTAGACTACAGCAGGATCAAGCATATCAGGCATCACTTGCGAGAGATAGGGCTCTGGAAGAACAGAGAAGACAACAGAGGTTGTTACAGCATAACAATGAGCAATTTTTGAAATGGAGAACTACAACTCTTCAACCTGAAGTTGACGCCAAAGCAAAAGATGAATATTCAAGAATTGCAATCAGGTTCCCTAACGGTGAGAGGCTCACCAGAAGATTCGCAAAAGTTGCATCGACTGAAGAAATTTACGCATTCGTCGAACTTCACTCAAAAGGTTTACTCAATCAATCCTACACCAACGTTTCAAAACCTGAGAACTTCGAGTATAAATATCCGTTCAATCTGCTATCGGTGATGCCAAGAGAAGAAATTCCAAATTCTTCAGATTTATTGGTGAAAGACTGTGCTAGTGTATGGCCAAATGGAAACTTAATTGTTGAGCAATTAAACTGACTTGAAAATGCACCGCATTCATACCTTACAAGAGCACCATTGTAGATTTGTTAAAATTACCTTATTTGTTGTTGTTCTTCTTTTTCTTTTTTCCCTTTTCTTTCTTCTTTAGACCCTTCGATCCTGACTTTATGACAGAACTGTACTCTTTCCAAAACTTGCTTAGCTCCTGTGGTGAGACTGTCGTCGATATTTTGATTTTTTTTGACTTATCGCTATTACCATCAGTAATTCTTATCAAAATTGGGTATTCCTTTGTTGGTTTCGTTATACTGTTTGGTAATGTCGGTTCGGCGGTTATGAATAGTGAAACCTCTTTGATTCTATCATCGTTACCGTTCACTTCGTCATTTTCTATAAGTCTCTTTTGTGTGATATAGATTGATGATCTATTCTTCTGTGAGTTTCCAAAAAGATCAGCAGCAGCCTTGAGGAACTGAAGAATGTGTTAGCCAGTTAAAGAAAATTATCTTGAAGGACGGTATACGTACATCTGAGTTGCTTAAACGGCTCATTGCAAAATGATTTCAAACGACTCTCTCTAACATAAACACTTCCTACTTTGATAATTGATAATTAAATAACTTGTCCAATTTTTCAAAGAAACCTCTGGCGCGAATTCGCGGATACTTCTCTCGAATACTTCTCTCGATTATTTTCGCAATTGCGCAAAGGTGACTTAAGAAAGGCGAAGTTTCCCAATCCGGACAATTAACAAAAAACATAAACAAACAAAGCATGAGAATAATTCGGCACAGGCAGTGATGGCTGAAATTTTGCTAAGAACACATCATATTTCCCTTTTTCGATGATCTTTATTATGTGTCACTTGTCATTTATCTCTGAACTTTGTCCACTAAAAAGTTGATCCTTGTCTATCTCTCCATAATTACTCCCCTATACCCAAACCCTTATACTTTGTCTTTAATCACTTCCTATATCACCTATTAGTATTCCGATAATAGCATAACGATCACCATATGTCCAACATAAGCACACACAAATGAGATACCTCAGTGCGAACCAATTCGAAGTCTATGAAGAGATAGGAAAAGGTGGGTTTGGTGTTGTATACCGAGGACTTGATAAAGTCACAAAGGAACAGGTGGCAATCAAACAGATAGATTTGGAGAGTACAGATGATATTGAGGACCTTCAAAAGGAGATAAATATCATGAGCCAGTGTCGGCTGGAACAGATCACACACTATGTGGGCTGTTTCATCAAGGGGTATAAACTTTGGATCATAATGGAATTGTTGGATGGTGGGTCATGTCTTGATCTCTTGATGGCTGGTGTTTTCAAAGAGAAATATATTGCTATCTTACTCAGAGAGACTTTGATTGCTATGAACTACCTTCATTCAAACAACAGAATTCATCGAGATATCAAAGCTGCTAACATATTGTTGAATTCCAAGGGTGATGTGAAAATAGCTGATTTTGGTGTATCGACTCAGCTCTCTACAAATTTATCAAAGAGAAACACCTTTGTTGGATCGCCTTACTGGATGTCACCAGAAGTCATTTTGGAAGAAGAATATAATTTCAAGGCAGACATATGGTCCTTGGGTATAACCGCCATTGAACTCGCAACTGGGAAACCACCTCTGTCCACCATCCCTCCCATGAAAGCACTCTTCATGATTCCTGAAAATGAGCCACCATTACTTAACGATCCAAGTTATTCTCGTGATTTCAAACATTTCCTCAAGCAATGTCTTCAAAAGAATCCAAGCAATAGACCAAGCGCCAAAAAATTGCTCGAACACCCGTTCATCACAAGATCTGGAAGAAACTATCACCTTGTTGATTTGATAAATCTCAGAGATAGTTGGGTTCGTGAGCACTCGGATGATAAACGGTTGAAGAAAAAGAGCTGCTATACCCCTACAATTGAAGGCCTTGTTGAAAAAGAGACAATACTACAGTTTGATTTTGGTGATAGTGATACCACCACTACTACATGCAATGATTCTGTAAGGAGATCCAGTTTGATCATTCCCCAAGGAAACCCTTTGAGTTACTGTTTTGACAGTGTGCTGGATCACAGCAGAAGAAAGTCATCAAACCTGAGTACGTTGAGGCTAAACAGGGTCTCAAATACTCAAAGTACCAAATTAGAATTCGGTAAAGTCTTTGAGAGCACCGTTAAAAAGATAGGGGTACATGACCAAGAGCAGTTGACAAAACTCAATCAAATAAAGGAGATCATGAAGACTTTAGATGATGATGTTCTTGAAAGATTCAGTAATGAGTTCAGCAAGAACTTTGACTCCAATCCATTGGGAGGCATCAGCAATAGAGTCTCGACAAATGTTGCACCTAAGCAGCTCCACCAAACAGGGTCGAACAAACGGCTGTTCAAGAGATGGTCCGAAAACTACTTCGATTAAACACCAAACATATATGCATTCAATAACTATACGAGATAAACGACTATGAAAAACGTGCGCTGATATGTAATACTTCGATTTTGACGATCACTCGTGAGTGGGCCAAAATTTTCCCGAAACACAAAGAATGAAAGCTCTCGCAAACACTTTTAGTTGGCAAAAACGCTTAAAATATTGTAATGATGTATTTGTTTCCAAAAATGACTAATTGAGCGAGCTCAAATACCACGTTTCTGCTACCTATAGTCCGACTCAGAGCCATATATATATCCGTGGGATTTTCTTTTCCTAACAACATCCGCACCCCTGCTAAAAACGAACATATCCACAAAGATGAAGTTATTAAAGTTGTCCTTCACCACGTTGTCCCTTGCTCTTGTTGCTTTTTCAGCTCCTATTGATCAAGCTATTCTCGACCTTGTTCATTCAAACCGTGTCAGTTATGCATCTGACTTCACCAGGAACATCTTTCTGATTGGTGCTCATTCCCACAATGATTACTGGAGAGATGTTCCATTGTACACCGCTTTGTCACAAGGTGTTCAATCAGTTGAGGCTGATGTCTGGAACTTTGAAAATGACACCGAATTGTATGTCGGTCACCATCAAGGTGCCTTGAACTCCAACAGAACTTTCGCCTCGTTGTATATTGATCCCTTGGTTGAGATCTTGGATAACGCTAATCCCCACAACAAGTTCACAGAAACAGAGGAAGGTATCAACGGTGTTTTTGACACCAACACTAAAGCAACTTTATACTTGTTTGTTGACGTTAAGACTGATGGTAATACTACCTGGCCATATGTTATCGAAGCTTTGCAGCCATTGAGAGAAAAAGGTTACTTGAGTTATTTTAACGGTACTGAATTGGTGGATGGTCCGATCACAGTCATTGGTACTGGCAACACTCCATTTGACTTTATCTCTTCCCAAGAAACGAGAGATTACTTCTACGATGGCCCATTACAGACTTTGAACGAAACATATCCATACACATTGAACCCAATTGCCTCTGCTTCATTGAAGTCATTGATTGGCCTTGAAGCTTCAGAAATCGCTTCTACAGGATTGAATGAAACCCAATATGATACCTTGAAGTCATTTATTGACGTTGCCCACGAGCAAAATATCAAGACGCGGGTTTGGGAAGTTACTTGGTGGCCAATTCAAAAAAGAGACTCTTTGACCAGACAATTGGTTACTGCTGGTTCGGATTTGATCAATGCTGACGATTTACAATGGATTAAGACCTTTGTTTAATTTCACGCATAGAATTTGTGTCTTGTACTGTGGAATACGAAGTGTACATATAGACCCATCGTTTCTACTTGGGTAAAAATATGAATCGTAACGTTATCATTATCTCTCAGTATTCATCTAACTCCTGTTCCGTCATCTCGTATTTCACCCACGTGGCTTGACAGTCTTGATCACTTAAGTTCTCAAAGTTCGACATCCTAGCTTTGGCCTTACACTGTTTGTTTAAACATTTCTCAGAATTTGGACAGTTGATGTATGGTTGATGTTGGTATCCGATATCTCTGAACCAGTGTATCTTGGATTTATCAGCAAAGAGGGCAAGGCCTATGGAATGCACTGGTGCATCGCCCCACCTCTCATAATAAAACCCACCACTCTGTTCCAAATATTCTACCCATTTTGTGTATGCTTCACCTCTGTAGAAATCCATATCACCTACCTCGAAGTTGGACCAAAAATGGCATGTTGAGTAACCGTTCGCAGTTTTGTAGTTGTCTGGATTCTGCAAATTCTCTCTTAACCATATAGATGCAGAGTTCTCATGTAGGTACTGGGGGTTTTGAGATAGGAATTCAATTGTTGTTGGCCATAAAGTCTTGACTGAATCTGGTGAATCATAAAGACTAATCACAAATCCATATATCTTATCATTATCTCTCATGAACTTGAACACGTCATAATCTATATCACAAAAATAATCGGTCTTCGGTTCAATTCTCCAATAATATTTAAACTGTTTCATTCTTTCATGATTATAGAAGCCTCTGGAATAGTATCTGCACATATTGTGATAAGAAAGTTTCCTAGAGTATCCAACACCTTTTGACACCAAATAGTCTACTCCTGCTTTCTCCAACTCAGGGTCTATGTGTGAAGGTCTATCCCAATCTTTCGGGTCGACAAGTTCAAAGTAACATTTGGATGTTGTCAGTTTTTGAACTGCATCTATAAAGCCTTGAGTGAATGGCACATCATTGAGAAACACGTATGGATAGTGATATTTGTGATTGAAACTTCCCTCTATTTGTCTGATCGTGGTCTTGATTCCTTTCAATTCGGAGTTCCTCACCAATGAGACAAAAGTAGCATTCTCCAACTTGTAAGAAGAAGGATCCTCCAAATCATCGATTTTGGTTAACTTCAAAGTTCTTGGTTCATTTATCAACTTTTTGTGCACCTCAGCCATAATCTTCTTGTTTCTTGCCAACGCTTTGTCCTTCGTAATAATTTCACTGAAAGCAGGTTTGAGCAATTGACTCATCTGCCACTGTTTATCTTTAAACCCAGTGCCCATTACCCCGTATTCTTCTGCATAGAAGCCATTTGTGTAATTCTTCATCAACTCTTGATAATACAGCAATTGGCTTTTGAAATCCTTGCCCGATTCAGAGTCTCGCGTGGGCATTGACAATATTGCATCTTTACTGTAATCGGACAGAAACACAAGAAATGTCAGCAATGAACCCATAATTAAAAGACAGAAAGTCTTCTGGAGTCTTCTTGTAAGCATTTTCTTTTTAGGATAGATTGATGACACAAAGTCGTGATGCTCTCAGTGTCTGTAATAGCAACACTAGCATGTTTCGTGGCATTGTTTGTCTCTCTGCTCATCTGAATCAAAGCCTGTTAAAAAGAGGAAATTTTCGCTTTTGTTAATTATGTAATCAAGCCTGTATTCGCGCTGCTAAATTATAATAAAAGGACTTTCAGTTCTGTAAACCACCTGGTGAACTAATTTCCCACTTTAACAAGAGAGAGATGGAGAGAGATGAGCAGGTTTCATGGTTTACGCGCACTCTAATACAAAATTGATCTGTGGAGCATAGTGCGGTGTCAGCCTAGACAAGGCCCGTCAAGATTCCATATACAGGCCAATCGTTTTAACACATCCTGCGTCGTCAAACAGTAGTCTTGAAGGTTATGGATTGTTTGGTACAGAGACCAGGTTCAGATCCTTCCAAGTCAGCGGTGAATTTACTCATGGTTTAATCAGTGAAACGAAATGAGGCAAGGTCCTGTCACACCCGTATTGTCTGCAAGGAAATTGGAGTTTCATGTAATGGTTTTTTTAGTTGTCTGCCTTCATCTGCTCACCACCACCTATTGAAATGAGGTTCATGTCCTACTGGAGCCTTACACGTGCGAGTATTCCCTATTAGCAAAACAGCTCGGGTGCAGAGCCGTTCCGGATGTTATGATGTTATTTACTTATGACCAATCAGCTAGCCATATTCAGACGGATGATGTGAAAACCTACATAGTTTGGAAAAGAACCACTTACCCATATAAACGCCACCCTGAAACAACATACTTCATCATATTTGGGGTCATTCAATATTGGAAATAGTCGAACAAAGTGAGAAAGCTTCAGATCACGCCTCACTGGCAGCAACGTTATACAGACATTTACTGATCTGGAAACGTCCACTATTAGATGGCTGTTGAAACCAAATGCGAAGACATGCTTCCTCTTCCTACTTCACGCCGATTGGTGCGTTGAGTATTAGCCTTCGTTTCTCTAAGGAGTATGTTAATCCTCTCATCGAGCCTCTTTCTGGAGTTGAAGTATTATACAGTTGCGAGATGAAATGTGATGAATCAAAATCTGTCCATCGCCTAATTCCTTAACGTCTAAAGCACATGTCCCCCTAAAATATGCCGGTCTAGTACTCGAGGTGTGCTGGCTAAACCACGGTATATAGATACCGTTTCTGCACCATATTCACGATTCAGTGGTACCCAAGTCTACTATTTTAGACAGCTTAACATGATACTAAGGCAGATATACGCGTGACAGAATGTGGCAATAATAGTTGAATTGAGAAGTATGTGCAATAGTCATCTCTTCACAGCACACTCTAAGATTTGATTTACTCGCTCTCGATTTAGCCAAGTGATAATAAATAGCACGTGAAGTATGAAGCTAGCAGCTGATGAGTTCAAAATTTCACAGGGTGCTGGGCAGCCCTGGCGGGAATAACCTTGTCTTAAAGCCGAGACCTGAAACAGAGACCCAAACGTCTCTCCTTAGTATGACACTACTTTCAAATGATTAATTGAATGTTGTTGTGATAATGGTATCAAGTTTTTCTTCTCGTCATTTCTGAAGTTCAGTTGTTTATCGCGTCATTCCACATACATTCCGGCTTTCTAGCACAACATCTTAGTTCATCATCATAGATATTATAGGTAATGAGTGACGTCGTAGTAAAAGCAAAGTGTACTTAGCTAGGTTGACATATGTAATCCTCTATTGTTAAAGATATTCAATATCAAGGTGGAGAATTACAGAGAAGCGGCGATGACCAGAACAACAAAGCGTTGATTATGCTAAGCCAGTACATTGTGCATGAGCTCTTAGCTTTCTGTCCTGGGGTGGAATTCGTCTCGACAATTAACCTGGGCGGCTAACCACCTCCTTGTCTCGAAAATTTGGCTGCAGACCATCATGAAGCTTGAGGTGCCTGATAACTAATGTCCCTGTCAGCATGAACATGCTGGCCAATTATGTAGCTAATACTCAAGGTAACCTAACCATGTATCTCAATATTGTTTAACATTATGATTACTACTCTATAGTAGTGTCTCGCCCCGGAGCTGTCATTATAAGGATTTATCACAATATACAGAGCTAATCTCAATTCATTAGCAGCGGCAGTTACCTAGGATCACCACATACTGCAGCTAGCATTGGACCATATACTCCACATCTGCATGAATTGATTCAATGTTGTTCGCCATCGAAGTGAATGTTACGACGACCTTTCATTCAATGGAATATTGTAAGTAATATGAGGATTCATACACCGTCCGGGGTACTGCCAGTACTGAAGAGAAACTGTGAAATTATGACTGAGAATGGGTACTGTGATGCGCCAGATCGTACAATTTAATAGTATGTGCTATTTGGTGTTAACGACAAGGGACATTGACGTCTGCACAACTGAACTGTAGTCATGAACCTCATTGGAACAAGGAACAAGGCATATCAGGTCAAGAAGAGAACGTCGTGTCATAGTTCCGACGGCCTTACATACCCACCCCTCTAGCAACTCTTGTGTAGTGGAGAGATTGTTCCCTAATTCTGCCGGGCCTCCTGATAAGTCATTCAGTGTCAGTGCCCGCGGGAGCTGCAAACACCCTGATGCTCTGAAACTTCACACCACAGCTTCAAAATACAAACTCTATGAGCTGTCATAACGAGCTTAGTTTACTCTAACTGTACATCACGTCGGCGCGTGGTTATAATTGGTACGAAGGCTAGTGATTACTTACTGTAGGGGTAGTGACTCCTTTTTTCCTAGTCTTTCTCTAGACTCAGGTACTTTGCAGAAAAAAATATTCTTTGTTATTTTCTTCTAGACCAGCCTACCCAGTTTCGGTCGCAGACGCAGAATGTTGATGACCCTGGGTCTTCAGCGGTTTGATTTGCCCACTTCGAAGTTCGCAGTTTCATTAGCTTTGAAAAGAGGTGTTCACCAGTTTAACAACTGTGGAGGGAGAAGAATTCTGGACCTGTCAAATTAATGTGTTTTCCCACAAACTTACGGTACCAGTTGAAATTACATCAAAATTATATGATAGTGCTCATAGTCGAAAGGATGCGTTCCTATTGTTGAAAGACGTTCTTAATTCATCGAACAATTGACGTCAAAACTTATTTGCAAGAAGCTGTACCGCAGATATTCTTCCCGCCGCTCTTGACCCTCGGGACTAATTGTTAGGTCCGAAACTCCAAATTCCATACCAGAAATTAGTTATGTCATAAAGCCAGCCTCGTAATGCAATCGGAGAAATAAGTGCTTTAGAGTTATATTGCCAGACGTCCAGGCTGGCTTGCTTAATTTTGGTAGTGGAGCCATGGTTGATGGCAGTAGTATTAGGTATTCATTTAAGTGTCCACTGAAAACTCAGAATTTTCTTCTCAAATAGCTAGGCCGGGAGCAGAAGTCTGTTATTCTTGGCGTCGATCTTCATTCTGATAGCTTAGTTACTAACTGCAGATCCTGACTGTACTTGTACAATAGCATAAATATTTTAATGTCGGCACGACGTGGAAGGCTTGTTATAATACAGAATATAATTTGCTACTCCTGCACTCGATATCAACCATAGAATAATTTCAGAGAGCAAGTATGCGCTTACGGCGGCCTGCTTCGATATACAATACAAAAACCTGCTCAAAGAGTGTTTCTTTCTTTATCTCTGCATACAAAAGAATCTGTCTTAAGGCTGCTTCAGTTGAGACATGAATATATTGTTTACGTCCAACAAATAGTTCAAGCCTTTCTTACAGTAGATATTCATGACCTTGCCACAAGATAATTATACATAGTCTCGGTATCATGACGGCTGTGATCATGGTGAATGAAGCAAGCCTAACGGATAATTGCTGTTAAATAATAATATTGTCGAGTAACCAGAAGGTCAACAATAATAGTCAATGAAACTCACCCGCCACGATCCATTTCCAGAGGAGCCCCTGAACGAGTATACACTAATGAATCCACACCAGTCCCCTGGAAATTATAACGTGAATACAAATTACCATGATCTGTATGTGACACAAGGTTGTGACAGCACAGCTTTTACGGAAAGTGTATGAATCCCAGCTTCGACTAGACTTGTTCTTTCAAAGTACTAACTCATGAGTCGTAAGTCCGAATGATATCACATTAAGACAGTTCAAGACCCCAAATACTCTGTCTGAAGACTAACATGTAAGTCTCGGGAATTATGCAGGCCTCGGAACAGCTCATCGCAGCCTTTGTCAAGATACACAAATCTACTGAGATAGCTTCGATGAGACAATAGGGTTAGGGGAATTTTTTCTGAGGTGAAAACGTGCTTGCTCGGTAGACCATAACTCATTATCTGTATGCCACTATTTTTTTTCGTTTATAACGACGCATAGCCAGGTTCTCTGAGTTTGCTTCCACTTCTAGATGGTTTATGCTCCTTTGCCACTTTAGTAAGCCCGATCAAGCGAACAATAAATCGTTGCACGGCCGGTACGTACGGCTGGAAAACTGTCAGGTCAGCGAGCGACCCATCTTGTTTATTGCAACTTTTACATTAGATCAAATTTGAGGCTACCCCTTGTAGCTAACACTAGCAAACTGCACATCATTGCAATTTGGTAGCTTGTAGGGGTACATACCAGAAACTACTGGGGGTGGTTATGACAGGTCTTCGGCGATCAAATGGTAATTTTATATATGGCCATTGGCGCCTCTGCAGCAAACTACGCCCCCCTCAGTCTTAGTAAAATCAATCCAATTCTGTTTGAAGCTATCAGGAGCAGTTCTCACTAGCTGGGTTGAGCAAGTAAGTTGATTTCAGCGTTAACAAGTCTCATGACACTAGTTGCGGTACATAACTTCAAATATATATGTTTAGCTGATAGGTGTATGGTGGGTGTATCGACCAGTCGCAACACGTACTGATTGACGTAGCATGCTATAACCCGCGCTTTGTTTTGTGGTAAACGGACTGCGATGCTGACTGAAGTTTGACAGTAAATCGAGCTAGGAACTGCTCTCCGTTAACTTATAACGTCTGGGTAAGAACTTTGCAACTTCTTGTGCCGTATACTATGTGCTTACATATTCTGTTTAGTTCTCGAGCCCAAAGTGAAGCTGGCAATCTAAATGAACTGATGCTAGCTCAACTGCTCAAGGGCCTGGTGAACCTTAGGTGTACGTATTATGATACAACCGATCAAGCCTCATTGCTACTACACATATGAATAAAGTCATGAAAACATATAAATTAATCCAAACCAATGCAATATTTTAAGAGAACAACAATAAACTAACAAAATCCAAAATTCCTCCTCGATGTCTTTCCTCGTGTCGAGCCAAACACAAGATCCACAAGCAACGAGTAAAACAAACCATGAAACTAAAAAATAGCAGAATAAAGATATAATAAAGATATGAGTAGGGGGTATGAGCTGAAGTAGATGTGGCAGCTTTAATTCAAAAAGTTAGCAATAGAACCAACTTTTGGCTTATTGCCATTTGTAGAAGGAGAAGCACTGATTGGGGATGCATAAGTGGGAACATGCAATCTTGGAATATCACTACCAGATGGCCTTGAAGCATCCAGTTGGGATAGCGAAGGCAGCTGTGGTTTAGACGCAAAGTGAACTTGTTGTTGGGGAGTCTGTTGATATATGGAACTCTGTGTTTGAGTCAACTGATGGGGATGGTGTTGAGAGATAGGAGCTGGAGCAGAATAACTTTGGCCATATGGGTAGTATTGGTGGTTTTGTTGTGAGTAAGTCGATTGTTGTGGGTAATAATGCTGTGGTTGGTTTCTCAAATTCAAAAACGATTGAGCAATCGCATGTTCCTCACTCATGCTGGACGTGTAAGATGCAGACGAAGTCGCATTAGAAGAGTCATCAGGCGAATTAGAAGTAGATAGATGGGCTTGCACTTGCGCCTGCGCTTGGGCCTGAGCCTGTTGATTCAAGCCACTTAAAACCAAGGCTTGTTGTCTCTGCTGTTGATGCTGTTGACGGAGCTGCAGTTGTTGTTGATTTTGCTGCTGTTTAGCAATAGCTTTCGTTTTACAGAACGGACAGCTGCCTTTCTTACCGAACCTTCTAGGAATATATCTATATCCAGGGTACTTCTCAGCGTGTCTCTTCTTTTCTTCTTCAGCAAGTTTATTCCAATAATCCTTTTCCTTTGGTTGTAGATCTCTCCATCTCTTACCCAACTCCCTTGAAACGTCTGGGTTTGTCTTTACAACGTTACCTTCATCCAAGACTGACTGATGATGTTGCTGACGGAACAAAATGAATGCGTTTCTTGGTCTTGGGATGTGATTTCCTTCGTGTTTGCACGTACATTTGTCCATTGGCGGCTTCGAGAGATACTTTGGAGAAGGTGGATTGGTAGAGCCAGCGGTAGTGGTTGGGGCTGAAGTGGTGTTAGGATCAATGATGAGTTTGGCATCCACTGGAGATATGGATATGGATTCATTACGATGCTGTGAACTTAAAGTTTCTTCTCTTTTGATATAGGTACTGGAAGGTGTAGGGGACTGCTGTACCTGGGCTTGCTGGTGTTGAAAGGGCAAAGCAGTAGTCATTATCTGTGATAATGGCGGCAAAGATGGTTTAACATCTTGTAACTTGACTTGTGGATGGACAGTGAACATTGTATGAGTGTAGTGCCTTTGTTCTGAAAGGTGATCGTTGTGCGAAAGCCATTTTCTTTATATAAAATCAAGTAAACAAATCTTTGATTTCCAAAACGACATATTTCTTTTTCCAAGACTCACCGAAAGGTGTTGATGCTCGATTCTGCGGGCAACTTTGAAATTTGACAATTGGGTTTAGAACTCAGGACAGATCGCAGACTCTGCAGTGATTGCACGTAACGTCGGGTTGCATATAGTCTCTTTGTCTGTGACAGCACCTAAATATATCCGGCGGAGCGGACGCCTGAGGGACTTACGATAGACCAGAGTCTGACAATCTTAGACTCACCAGATCATGCAACTGCTAAAGCCTAACTAAAAAGCTGCTATAAGCTGGAACATGATGTGACGAATATGGCTGATTGTGATACCCCATGCCCATAATCAGGGGAATAATACCACCCGTGGATGAGAAATAAGAAATCCCACGGTCATTTGTTTTTTCTAATCTTCGAGGAATTTCACCAGCTAGCGAAATGAAGAAAATGGTACACTTAAGTGGTAAAGGCCGAAGTCTGATTCTGTTTCAAAGGTAGGCATCTAATTAATGAAAGCTCACTACCTGTACGCGTGAAGCATAGAGCAAATTTTAATTCATTCATTTGCAGCCCCTAGTTGGAGCAACCGACTTTAATTAATCCAAGTTATATCAGTGCGCGAATCTGTATCGGTGTTGCTGTCTATCAACATCATCCTTGGTATCACAAATTCACAATAGCCTACAGCTAAATAATAATTATAGTGCGATCACGTCTACGTAATTGATTCAACAATCTCTGCAGGCTGTATTCTTCAGCTGTAAATTATGTACAATAGACAGTACGGCACAAACTTATGAGTCGATAACATATAGATGTTTTGTATGTACATCCAGCCGCAAAGAATACATCTATCTACTTAGTTCTCGTATGGAAAGCGAGACGTTCATTCACGAGATTGGGGTATCACTGAGACTGATGCTGAGTTTCCAACAGTGAATCTCTACAAATGAATATACCTGTTGCAATCCATCAATAGGTATTGAGTCACTAGGCATTGCATACAGACAAAGTGATTTACCTAAGAGCTATCTAACCTAGCTCAATATATGGAATATTTCGGCATCACAACTCCACAGCACATTCCCCTCGCATATGCTGCCAGTACCTCCGATAAAAAAAATTCAGAAGACTTATATTTTTGTGCATGCAATAAATTATTCGAGATATAGGTTGTTAGTGACACGTATATGGAATACTTGAAACATTTCGCAGCTGCTGTTGCCACTATCTTCATAACGCACAAAACTTTCCTTTAATTAAGTTGAGAAATGGCTTCAAATAAACCGTAATCTTCTGAACAAGAGGATAGTTGTTATCCTTTAGGTGATTTGACTCAATTCCAAAAGTCTGTTTTACATGACATCAAACGTGATATCCTCTAGGTCACATTTTAACCTTCTTCATTCGATACCATCACCACTATTATAACCCACATGTTGACGCTTTCTTCATCAAACACTAAAGTTTATTGAAATCTGATACTTGAGATCCAAACTGGGAGAAATTTGTGTGAAGTTGCTTATTAAACGAATAGTACCCTGACCATTTGCACGTATTTGGGCCCTAGACTGCATGAAGTTATAGCTCTCGTGACAACGTAAAGGATACTAAAGCGGAAAATTGATTGTTTCGTCTCAAAAGCGAACAAAGGCGGCTGGATCGAGATGTCTATCCTGCCAATAATTCTTGATATACGCTTGATATCCGGAATTCCACCAATTCACTAATATATACTATTGGAGCATCTCAATTAGTCTTGCCGTAGCAGCAATTTATCAGTGGGGGTTTTTGGTACTCACGAAAAAAAACGAGGAATGCACCGTATACATGCGTAATAATAAATAAAGCTCCTGTGCCTGGCACCCTTACTATCCTAGGTTCGCACGTTTTATTGACCTCACCTAATTTCTGCCGGAGACGTTTAAACTTTTCAATACGACAATTGCAGTTAATAAGCTCTTTTAGCAACAAATTAAGCTGAACAATTTTAGAATCTCGCGCCGTAACTTGTAAAACGTTTCTTTTGCACTATTGTTTCTCGGTGCCTTGACATAATAAACAATAGCGGTTTTATTAACTAGTTGCTTGTGTGATCAAATCATCAAACAAAATTGCTCTTCTCACAAAAAAGTTCAATTCCCCGTATTTGGCAACTCTCGGCAGCAAGGTACTTATAAAGCTTTCTCCTTATATCTACCACCTTGAACTTGTTACCAGTTGTGGATTCTTTGGGTGGGCTGGTAGTTGTTGCGCTTCTATCTCCTTGATTGAGCTCACCACGATCAATGCATAGCTGTTAATACCTGGTTGCTTTGCAACATCCTCTTGCATGGTCAGGGCTATGTTGTTGGAGTGAGCCAGAACTACATCGATGCCGGTGATAGCATGTAAAGTTCTGTGGTTGGCGCAAAATCTTCAAGGACTTGATTCGATTAGAACACTCTAAAGCTTTAATTGTTGGAGTATATTGAAGCCTATTTGTGAAATAACTCAAATATTTCAACCAGTCAAATGTTATTTATACTAGTTAACTTTTCAGAGTGTTTTCATGTGATGCTTGCTACTTTCGGGATATTTCAAGCAATTCTGGATATATCGTTTTGAGATCAGGTAACCAATAGGTGTCTGGCTATGTTTACCATTGTACCTTAAAACCAACCTTGCTCATATAGTACTTATTTTGCCATTCAGTTCAATCGATACGCTTAAGAGCAATCGTGATATTCGATATTTGATGAATAAGCAATAACGCTACAGCAGTTTCTAATTTAGTGCTGCAATTGTTTTGACAACCGTTGAAAACTTACCCGGCCGATTTAATGATCTGGTCGGAAACTTGATCTGGATTTGACTAATTAATAACCCCTAACTTATATGGATGAACTGTTATTTCAAGCAGTTGTTTCTATAGAGAAGACTACGTGTTATCTGCCTTAATATCTAAATTCTCTCTTTTAATTATTCTTGATGCAAGAAATAAATTAAAAAGGTGGTCCAAATCAATTTCAATTCTGGTAAAAACCAAATAGTATTTCTCTCTGCTAATTTTTTTTTGATATGGCTCATTTTGCTCTGAAGAAGAGTTTATCGAATAGATAAATTTCTCAGTAGCCTGAATATATGATTGAAGTGTGTAATATCATTTATGTTAGGTTTTCAGGGTTCAAAAATAATCGTCCCGCTTAATATATGGCCACCGCTTACTGTCTTTCTTTTTTTTTTTTTTTTTTTTTTTCCCCGGGTAAACAAACCAGTGTAGTAGTAGTATTAACGGCTAAACTCGACTCAATTTTTCTAATTGCCTCAGCTATAATGAATCGAAGTCGGAGGGTAATTTCGAGATCGCAAAAAGTGCTCTCGTCCCATGTCAGAGTAGCAAGCGGGTGCCATCGCCATATAGCTACTAGTCTTCGTCCAAAAGACAAAGTGGCGAGAATCGAGGTGTTCTTCACGATTGTCCGGGCTCTAGAGCACATCGGTAAGGTGTACCTTATTGCACTTATGCTTGAGAGACTTTAGAGGGTCATGCAAAAGTGCTGTTAAGACTGATAGAAATGAAAGCTCGGAGATGCTTTTTGTGGGTACTGAACGAGCAAATAGTTGCTCAGTGAATAAGTGTCATAAAACGCGTTTTTGGTCAGTGTGTTTTCCACTTTAGAGCGTCACAGCCTGCGCATTAGTTTTGGTACTGTTCGACCCTCTTGATCGGGTTTTCGTTTAAAAGAATTTGATATGCTTCAAAATAGATTTCATATATTTTTGAGGGCTCAAGACACCACGTCCAAGAGAAATTACTGTACTTTCCATATGGATGCATGTCGTGTTTACTTCCATTGGATGCTTGATCCTGGGTACTAGTATACACCAATATCCAGATCAAATGAAGAGCAGCTTGACATTTAAAGATATGATCCACCCATTCCCTGACCGTTGCAAACGTATTCGATATGCTGTCCACCAATTAGCTGGTCTCCTCCTACAGTGTCTGTAATCCGATAAAAAGTTTAGCCAATCGCGGTATTATGACATACAATTAAAATGATGCTGATCAGCCATCAAATTCCCGATTGTTATTGACTGCATACTTTAGTAAACTTGTGTATGTAATTAGAGTCTGGATATTCAACGCACCACAGATAAGTTGGAATATAACTCGTAATGATTGGTTGTTCTCCAGGATACACAGTACGCGATATTGAAAATCTCTCCTTCAGTTCAAGAGAGAATGTAGGTATGTGGTCCCAAAATTGCTGAAGTTAACATTGCAACCATTCTTGAGACAGTGACCCTGTAATTCATAGGCTGTATAACTTCGCCTACAGCGACACTTGGGTGAATGCTTTTTTGTCAACACCAAGGCTGGCTTTTCATGAATCATGCTGTTGCGCTGGGAGCAGATCAAATTGTATTTGGATTATTGAACTCAGTTGACCTTGGAGCTGAAATTGCAGATAAACCAATATGCCTTAAGTGGTGGTTCATAGAAACTTTCAAACCAATTGGAGTATACTCGCGCCAGAATTGAATACTCAATCATAGGGATTGGATTATAACATGGATCACAATTCTTTTTTTTTTGTTGGTACTTTCCACGCTTAGGTATATCAACGATGACCCTCTAAAGTTTTAACAACATTCATCCATCAGAGAACAGATGTCTCCCCTTGGTGCCCCACCTGGTGCCCCCTGGCTAAGTCTCTACACTAAACTCTTACAATTATCCAATGACAAGTATCCATTTGCATCCCCTCATATAGATTTCACTAAATATTTGTTTTCAAAGCATCGGTTAAACTGCGGCTTATTATTTTTTTGTGTAGTAACTGTTGAGATCTACATATTCCCTGAGTAATTTTTCAGTTATTCTTAACCAAAGCACAAAAATGAACAAACTCGTCCGATTTCGTACCAATTTTCGAAAAATTGGGATCAGCGTGCATATTCTTTTTACCCGGCCTACACTGTTTTGGGTAAATCCGGGATCTTAGCGGGAATCTATGCATAAAGACGCAGAAACGGCAACCAATCAGAAATCAAAACACCCCCTTCCAAGCATGTTAATGTAGGGATGCTCTTAAGTTGCCATAACAAAAGCTGTTTACATTTGACTCTTTCAAGACACACAAACAGTTGGCAATCATCAACAGTCAGCAATTTTGCAATTGGGCAAATTTTGAAAATTCTCATGGTTTGTTGACTTTTACAATCTTTTCCAAACATCACCGAAAGTACGCTTTAACACTCCAGTCATTCATTCAAATCTTTTTCAGAGTGAGGTATACTTTTACAACTATTTCCAGTCACTCACTTAACCTACTCTCACATTCCCAAGCTCCAGAGAAAATTTACGTCCAGGTAAACAATCAAAACATCCCCTCTTAAAAGAGACCCTTGAAAATATCGAAATGCTTTTGAAAAACTCTATTTTGCCTTTGGCTGCCATGGCTGTCATTGTTATTGCTGATGAGCCAACAACAACATACACCTCCACTGTTGTTTTGACTGAAACTTTGTTGAGTCCATCAGAGTCCTCTGCCTTATCCGAAGCCTCACTTGCTAGTGTTGAGAGTGCTTCAAGAGCCTCTGAAGCTTCTGTTGCTTCTGCTGCTTCTGCTTTGTCTGAAGCTAGTGCTGCGTCTGAGTACTCTGCTGCATCAGCTTTGTCTGAAGCCTCTGTCTTGTCCGAAGCCTCCATCGCATCTGCCTCATCTGCTTACGCTTTCAAGCTTTACGAAGCCTCCGTTGCTTCCGTTGCTTCTGCCTCTTCAGATGCTTATTACGCTCAAATTTCAGAAGCTTCAGAATCTTCTGAAATCTCAGAAGCCTCAGAAGCTTCTGCTGAAAGTGCCGCTTCAGTTTCTTCAGCCTCAGCTGCTTCTGCTAGAAAAGTTGCTTCTTTGGCCTCTGCTTCCTCATATTCAGCTGTTGCTGCTTCATCTGCTGCTTATGAATCATCAATCTCAGCCATTTCAGCTGCTTCAGCTGCTTCAGCTTCTTCCGTTGCCTCAGCTTCCAAAGCTTCAGCTTCCAGAGTATCATCATTGTCTGCTGCTAACGGTCTACTAGCTATTGCTTCTGATAACTCCACATCTACCTCTCACAGCCATAATTCCTCATCAAGCAAGACCACTGTATCATCCACGAAGGCCTCATCTTCAACTTCTGAGTCTAGTGAAGAATCCACATCTGCCACCGCTTCTGCAGCTGCTTCATCCTCGTCTGCTGGTATGGCTGGTACCAACGCTATCCCAGCTGCTATGACGGTTGGTGTCTTAGGTTTGATCCTAGGCGCACTATTTTGATAAAGCAAAAAAAAAAGTTGTACCAGATGTATTATAGTTGTCGCTGAATTTTTATTTAATGCTACCAAGCTGTTGTCATGTTTTTTGTTTTTACGATGATGGTTGGTTTCTGTCCTTCTTTTGCTATTTTTTTTTTTTTTTTACAAACAACGATTTTGACCTTCTTCTATCAGTTTCAGATTTTGATTCCTACCACAAGATGAGTGTTCTCTCCAAGATATGCCATCTTATAATGTTCGCCAGATTTCCCTTTTGATTTTATGGAGTTTTTGACTTTTTCTACTTATGAGGAATGGACTATGCTGTATACCCAAGCTATTAATTTATGTTAATTTGCGCAATGATTTCTGTACGACTTTTAAGATCCGAATTTATGACTTTTAATTGATCTATACGTTTATTCCCACAATCATCTCGTCAACACTTGCTGATCGATAACTGCTGAATAGATGCTGTTACGAGCTCCATTACTCGTGTCGATCCAACGACCCAATCTATGCTCCTTGGACAAAGTGGCCAAGACCCTCAGACTTTCCTGCCCATGCACACCAGTTTCAGCAACATCAATCTTACTTACCACACCGCGAGCACCAGTTAGTTCTCCTAGTAAAGTGAATCCTCTGATCTTATCATCCAGCTTCCATACTTTGATAGTACCATTCCAAGAACCTGAGAAAAACACATTAGAGTATGGGATGGCATGAATAGATGTAATCCAGTATGGCTGAGGTTCTGGAACTTGTGATTCTCTTTTTTTCTTGTCTGCTTCCCCTGACATCTTGACATCCGACACAACTGGCAGAAGACCATGAGCTAAATGCTGTATGTGAATAGGCTTTTTCTTCGCAAGTGACCACAAAGAAATGCTTCCGTTATCTGAGCCAGTGATGAAGTGTGAATCATCAATCATCGAAACACAATCTATACTACCTTCTGCGAAAAATTTTTGCTCTTTTTCAACGTTTCCATCAGTATCAATATCAATATCAATATCAATATCTTCGTCTCTCTTTGACTTCTTGCTTCTTTTCTTTTCATTTTCACCACCTCTGAATGTTAATCTTGTCTCTTCAGCAATCTTCCAAAGCATCGCTGTACGGTCTCTTGAACCAACGGTGACGCAACGTTCTTGACCTAATGCCGATATATCAGCGACTAAATCCTGGTGACCATATAGGATCTCCAATTGAGCAAACTGATTGATCGTGTAAGTTCTAACTTTCAGATCAGCACAAGCAGCATAAAGTTGATCGGAACCTCTACGGAACACCAAAGCCAAAACATCACCACGGCGATCACGGGTCTCCAACACTCTGATTGGTGCTAATGCTTCTGTACTCCATACAACAATCCTTTTATCTCTTCCACCAGTAACAACATACTTACCATCAGGACTGGCAGCAACTGAAAGAATCTCATCCGAATGACCATTTTTTTGTGGTTCATTTGATATTTCTTTGAACTGCTTACCTCCTTTAGTATGTTTCACTCTCTTTGGCTTCTTCTTGAAATCACGGATATCCCACTTTATTAATTCAATATCCTTCGATATAGAGTATGCATATGGGAATCGCACCGACAAACCTGTGAGACCCTTTGACCCAAGTCTTGAAATAGTAGGCTTGACATCAGAAAGAAGCAAATTATCAGCGATGAATCTATAAACAAAACCCTTGGTCTCTGCGACGTCTTCTTTCAATCTTTTCGAAATAATTTCTTCATCCAGGTCTTTGGCATCAAAATCATATTCACCAACTTCATGCTTCAAATTTTCCAAGTATTGTTTTGCTAAACGACGACGCTTATCAGCTGCACTCTCCTCACCATACTCATCCCCACTTCCTTCTTCTTCGGATGATTGCTGTTCTTTGGCATCGTCATACGAAACGTTCCCTGGTTCGTCATCACTATCACTGATCCCAGAAATCTCTTCGTCTCCAACAGTGCTTCTCTCAAGAGACCTCGATTTCTTCGCTGATCTGAGGGTGGACGCTGGTTTTTCATTTCTTACACGTCTCTTTCGTGACTTTGGATCAGATAAGAATGGATCACCAGCCATTTTCGTCTAGACTGCGAGTGCTTAGTTGTATTGTTTTCAGAGGTTCTGTTACCTCACTTCATAATAATTTTCAGTTGGAATAATTTTTCTCGATGAGGTTACCCGGTCCCTAAAAGAAGTATGAACCCATCGAAAGTAATGTGAGGAAAGATAATGAGATCAATTGAGTAACCAGTTGCAAATGGCAATGAATCTACACGTATGTACTTGGTCAAAAGAGAGATGTTTCTGAAATGTGATTCGATTCAGATGGAAATAGTAGGCGGAGCTATCTATGAACAAGTCGATAAAGACAACTCTGTGGATTTGTAATATCTCCGCTAAGCTCCATGTTTACTAACCGAAACATTATAAATCCGAGTGAATATAGTCATCAATCCGCCAAATCCGAAATATCATGCCTGTTATTCAAATGAGAGTTGATCCTTTTGGTGCGATAAAAACGTTGGATATAAAATAGCAGGTATCTGCAAACATTAGTGTTATGCCATCAAGTATAAAGTTATAAATCAATGGACCTGTGAGCTGTATCATGTCATCGACCTCAAAAGTTGTCTTGATCACAGGCGCCTCATCAGGCATCGGTTACCATCTAGCTCTGGAGTTTGCGAAAACACAAAAGTTTACCGTCTACGCAGCAGCCAGAAGGGTGCAGTTAATGGAACCTTTGAGGAAATTTGGGGTGATACCAGTTGAGCTGGACTTATCTTCACCTGAATCGATCAAGAAAACAGCGGAGAAGATTCTGACAGAGACTGGTGGTAAGTTGGACATTCTTTACCAGAATGCTGGTGTTGCTAGTGCACAGCCTATTCTCGAAATTCCAATTGATGAGTTAGAGGGAAGTTTTAAAGTCAATGCAATTGGTCCTATCCTTTTGCTTAAAGCATTCAAGAAGGCGTTGATTGAAAACAAGTCGACTGTTGTATTCACAGCTTCAACAAGTCACTACACAATCGCACCCTTCCGCTCAGTGTATGCTTCCTCTAAGGCTGCAAGTCAATACATCGCCAAAGGATTGTTTCTGGAAACTAAACAATTTGGTATTAATGTTCTTAGCGTCTACACTGGCCTTATCGACACAGAAATGACACAATTCCAAGCAAAAACTCCAAAAGACTCCATTTATTATCTAGGTGAAGATGAAGATGTGCTTGATTTCAATCTTGAGAACAAATCTTCCGCTGCTGATTATGCTAAACAAGTTATTCTTGATGTTGAGAAAGCATCAAAGAAAAATGGGTCTTATACTGAGGTGCTTAGAGGAAGTGGTGCTCGTTTTTCTTGGCTCATCGGCTTGTTCATTGGTACAGAAACGTATAGATCATTTATACTTTATGCTCTGAAGTTGAGTTCAAAACTCGACAAAGTTGGAAAGAAGAAGTTAGATTGAAAAGACTGGTAAGTGTGAACAAATTCCTTCTAAATGAAAGAGTATTTTTCCGAACTCAACTCTAGTGAAAATGAAAACGTTACAGAGTAAATATGATTCAAGTAAATACACAGGAACATTCCCGTGAATTACTCATCGATGGTTCTTTCTTTTAAGAGCCTGACAGCTTCTTTCTCATCACCTATAATAGAGTAAATTCCCAGCACACTTAAAACCTCCTCATATGAAGTGTTATATGGCCGTATATCTTTCAAATACTCATCTAGAACGCTGCGGAATTCAAACCTCAGAATGTTGATTTTTTCACTTCTCTGCAACACAAATTGGTAAGGATTGATTGATTTGAGTATTTGGTGGATGGTGAGGTATAGTGATGTCAGCTGTTTGAGCACTTCCAGTTGTATAAGCTCTTTGTTTTGGTTTAGGAGGTCCTCGAATTTAGAGATGAAATCGTTTAGCAATAGCATATTTTCAGCGTCACGCTTCAGTGATCGTAACCTGTTTATGTTTTCCAACAATGCTCCAACATGCTCTTGTGATTCAACTAGTCCGCTTTTTTCATCTGTGAGTTTCTTTTTATATTTCGTGACATCAACTCGCAAAGTATCCACCAAACTCTCACCACCCTCTAAAGCTTTCCCCAAATTGATAAAATCAAAATAGTCATTATTAACCAAATTGAACAACTCCTGATCCAGCTCAGCTAGAAGAGAACCCAACTCTGACTGCAAGTCTTCCAGAAGTGTGAATCTGTAATGATTGAACAAGAACTTGTCAACATTGAATACCACTTCTTTGATGTTTATTATCGATTGTGAAGGATTTTCGGGATCTATCTGCAAGTCTTGCAGAAAAGCATCCCTGGTCAGTTTTCTCGGATATGGGAACTCTTCCTCATTATCAAAGAGCTCATCTTCAAATGCCGACATCTTCCTAGCGGCAAGAAGGTTGTACGTGTACTTACGAAGTTGAGCTCGAGATCTTTTCCCGATTTAAAGATAATCGCGAACTTTCACGGTCACGTGCAAACTTTTCCTAAAGCACGTGAGCTTCGCGTAGCTAAAATAACGCGTCGTTTGGGAACGAGAATAATTTGAAGCCAACGCGAAGATGATAAAGAATCTCAGAGTTAGGACTTCTGTTTCCAAACCATGGTCACACCAGAGATAAGGAGTGTATACTCATCAGGTGGACTGACAAGAGTCGCGTATAGCAAGAGTGGTGATAGACTTGTAGTCTCTGGTGCGCACGGTCTTGCTAGAATCTTCGAAGTTGAAGATGAGGAAGCCGAGCCGGAAACTTTGGATATACTTGAAGAGGTGTCTGACATACAACTCTTTGGCCACGATAAACTTGCCGTTGCATCAGTGTCAGGTGAAGTTGGCATTTACTCTATTGAAGATGGTGAGTCGAGAGGTATAGCTATCAGAAGTGGACTACCCGTAAGAAGTGTGGTCTTCACACACAACGGATCTATGGTAGCTGGAGCTGGTGATGACGATGAAGTTATCATTTCAGAATTGAAGAACTTCGATAAATTGATCAAATTTAATGCTGGTGATCAAGTTCATGACTTATCATATAACCAAAAGCTTGATTTGATTGCTTTGTCTTTGGCCAGTGGTGAGATCAAGATTTATTCTACTACATCGGAAGAACCAAGATTACTTCATAGCATTAAAGGTGAAATTCCTGCATTGATTTACCAGGATGAAGATGAAGATGCAGAAGACAATCATCTCACAGCAAGAGTGGAATGGAATCCAAATGGTGACCAATTTGCAGTGCCTTGTGATACAAGAGTCATTAAAGTTTACTCCAGATCAAAAGACTTTTCACAATCATACAGCTTTCCAAGGCTACACGAGGCCAGAATTGTTGATTTGAAGTGGGATCCTACAGGTGACTTTCTGGCTTCTGCAGATTTGAATAATAGGTTGATAGTTTGGGACGCAGAGTCCAGACACACCGTGGTTGATGAAAATTTACCTCAAAAAATCGTGAACTTATCATGGGCTAAGAACCACAAAGGTAGATTTGATTTAGCTGCTGGTTCTGAGAATGGTGACATTTATCTTCTGAAAAGTTTCTTGGAATCAAAAGAAACAATTAAAGCTTCAGTTCTAGATGATATTGTTGCTTCTGATGGGGATTCTGATGGTGAATTATTTGACGGTGATAATAATCCGAAACACACCAATAGTCGTTCAGATAAGCGACTGTCTAAAGCCGAAGAAGAAGAAGAAGAAGATGATGATGAAGGTAGCGCTGATGATATCAATGGATTGAGTGATAGATTTGACGATGAAGAAGATAATGCCGAAGGACTGAACGATTTCTTAGCTGATGACGGTTTTATAGATGACGATGATGGACAAGGTTATGCCGAGCCAACGAAGAGGAGCCTTGATGATCTGGTGGACAATGATGATGAAAATAGACTAGATCGTCCTCAAAAAAGATTTACATCATCTCGAGTCAATTTGACTGCAAGAAAATACAAACACAAACCATATAGTCCTGGGTGTACACCATATATATCAGACCGAAGATACCTGACAATTAATGCTGTTGGATACGTGTCATCAGTGAAACAAGATTCTTTCTCATCGATCACTGTTTCATTCTTTGATCTGAGTGTGCATAGAGAATATCATTTTGATGATCTTTACGGTTATGATTTGGCTTCATTAACGGAACAAGGTATCTTGCTTGGCGTTTCAAATACTTCGAAGAAAGGTGCTCGAATTCTTTTTAGACCTCATGATAGTATCAATGATACATGGGAGAAGGTTATACCAACAAGAGAAGGTGAAATCTTGACGTCAATTTCCTTGAGTGATACCATCATCTCAATCGGTACATCCATTGGTTACCTCAGAACGTACAACTTATTTGGAATTGCAAATGGAATACAAAAGACATCACCAATTCTTGCATCTGCAGCCAACTCCAACTATATTTTCACAATTTCCCTTTCCAACAACAATCAACTGATCTATAATTTACAAGATCTTGATGGTCGGTATTCTCAAAGGGATCTCGCCCTTCCGTTAGACTTTTCATTGGATATTGACCTTTTGAAAGGAATTTTCTTCAACACACATGGCGATCCAGTGATTGTCGGTAATGATGATGTTGTGTTGGTGCTTTCGAGATGGAGATCCCCATTACAGGCTAGATGGATTCCAATTTTGGACTCAGAATTGAAAATAAGAGAGATAGGTGGTAAAGGTGATTTGACCATATGGCCAATAGGCTTAAGCCGTGAGAAGATGAGCTGTATATTTATCAGAGGTTCCCAATATCCATCATACCCATTACCACTGCCTTCTGAACTTGAAGTGAAACTTCCAGTGTCCTTAGATGAGACTGATTCAGATAAAGCTGAAGAAGAACTTGTCAGATCGAGAACATTGGGTGAATTGCTCGGAGAGACATTAACGAACGAAGGTGAGGTTTACGAAGATGATAATGATGCTTTGAGTGAATATGCCATTATTCATGATAAGGCAGTTTTAAAATTGTTTAGTCAAGCTTGTATTGACGAGAAAAACACAAAAGCATTGAGATTGGCTCAAGAATTGAAACAAGACAAAGCATTGGCTGCTTCTGCAAAGATTGCAGAAAGGGTTGGTTTAGTGTCTTTAGTCAATCGTATTAACAAGCTGAGAGAACGAAGAATGGAAACCGAGATGGAAGGTTTGGAATGATAATTTGTTTAACAATTTGTGTATTTAATAAATAAAAGAACTCTCATCAAAAAGGTCAGTTCGCTGTTGGTATAAATAATTCGTAATAAATAGAATAAATATGGAAGAATTTCCATAACGAGAACACGTCTGTTAAATCTTCCCTTCAGCTTTTGCCGCGCTGTAAGCTCTTAAAGATGGACCATCCTCTACCAAAGGAGCGTGTAGCGGATTCTTCTTCAAATGAATCTGGACTTCGGCATCAGGAATGACTTTTTCCAACTTCAAGTTCTGGAAGACACAGTTGTTCAACAAGGTCTCAGCCTTTCTGCATTTGTATAATTCATGGTTGTTATTATTCAGACATTGCCAGTGTAGTTTGAAAACGTCAGCACAATGGGTATTGATATCAGCAATGACGGATGATGCGCAACGAGTCACCCTTCTTCCCTCTTTCAAGCAGTCTATTGGTCCGTTAGAACCACCTTGTTCTTTGCATAGCATGAAATCATCGTTGTAAGCTTGACATCTGGCACCAATGAAGAAGGAAGCAGATTTCAACGGAGCAGAGGAGGCACCGACTTCTGCCACATCAGGGATATCTGAGGGCATTGGAGTGGGATCAATGATAAGAGCATGGTTCAACGAAGCTTCTTTTTGGAACCCCATCTTTCCGAATTATTATGCGTTGGTCTTTGTAAGGTTGTTGTTGTTTCTCTGTTTGACGTCTCCGATTTGTTCAAGCTCCCTGAAAAGTGGAGGCAGAGACGCGATCAGCAAAACACATTCTAGTTTCCTTATTAGGAAGTCAAAGTCAAACTTCGAAAATTTGAAAACACATGTAAACATTACCAAAACAAAATAAACAAAAAGCCGAATAGTTTGCAAAGATTCATCGCCTTGTGATATTAATCTAACAACTTCCACGTGTACAATTGAGGAAGGAAACATGTTTGGAAGTGGATCGAATGGAGGAGGTTTTTCCTTCGGCGCTTCAAAACCCACATCAACTGGTGGGTTTGGCTCTACATCAAACACTGGATCTGGATTCAGCTTTGGATCAGGCAACGGTACTTCAACCAATCAAGCACCATCCTCTGGCCTTTTTGGGGGAGCATCAAACTCGAATTCCAATGCCCCAAGTACTGGTAGTGGGCTTTTTGGATCTACCAACAACGCAGGCTCAACAAATAGCTCAAATACCGGTGGCCTGTTTGGTTCAAATACAGCTGCGAAACCAGCCAACAATGGATTTAGTTTTGGTGCAGGTGCATCCTCTTCGTCTCCAGCAGCTTCCACAGGTGGTCTGTTTGGTGCAAAGTCAGCTAATACAACAAATAATGGGGGGCTTTTTGGATCAAATACAAATAACACTACACAACCAACAACTTCAACAGGAGGAGGTCTTTTCAGTGGTTCTCAGCCATCTACCTCAATTGGTGGAGGTCTTTTTGGTTCACAAAACAACAATACCTCACAACAAACAGGAGGCTTATTTGGTGTTCAAAATAACACCGCTACACAACAACCGTCTACTGGAGGACTTCTCGGTGCCCAAAACAATTCACAGAACTCAGGATCGAGTCTATTCGGCCAATCCAACATCCAGCAACAACAACAACAGCAGCAGCAGCAGCCACAATCGAGCTCATTTCAATCAACGTCAAATCAACCTTCCTTTGCATGGTCACAAAGCTCTTTTAATTCAACTCAGCCGCAACAACAGACGCAACCTTTATCACTTCTATCATCGAATCAGGACCTACAGAACTCTAATGCTAACAATAACTACTCTGCAAACATACAGGAGCAATTGACAAAAGTGAAGAACTCATGGGATCCAAATTCACAACAAACTGCATTAAAGACATACTTTTACAATGCGGTCCCTCAAAATCAGTCTGCATTGTATAAAAAACCAGCAAATGAAGGAGATGATTGGGATAAGGCATTTGAAAAGAAACCTACACCAAACTCTGTCCCAGTTCGTGCTGTTGGATTTGAAGATTTGAAGAAGAGAACACAAACACAGATCAATCACGTTGGTCAAGCCAGAATTATTCTTCAACAGATCAGTGAAAAGTACAAAACCTTGAGTGATAAACATGATTTAGATACGGCGTCAAGAATTGTTGCAGCTAAGGCAAGATATGCTAGAATCTCCAGAAGAATCTTAAGACTTGTCTCCACTCTTGCTGTTTTGAGGTCCAAAGGATATCAACTATCACCAAGTGAGGAGAAATTAATCCAACAATTTCAAGAACTATTGACGAAATCTCAAGATCCATCAGGTTTGGGTAAGAGTAACGAACTTTGGGCTAGATTATCACTTTTGAAAGAAAAAGCCAAAGCTTTAAGTGATCATTTAGACAACTCACTTTCAATTAAAAGTGGTGATATTGAAGATCCAAATGATACTGAGCAGACCCAAAAACAATTCTTACAGATTGCACAGGTGTTGCAAGAACAGCAAAATGGTATCAAGTATTTGACTGAGATTTTAAGAGAAGATGAAGAGATACTACAACATCTCAATAAATCAGTGTATAGTAATGAGTAATGATCTCAATTCATTTTCTGCTCTAAGCTTTGATCCGTTACGGTAGTTTCATTATTGTCCGAAGCCGGAACTTCTGTTATAGAACTCTTGTCTGCGTGGGATTCTTCAATAGACACCGAAACGTTGAAAGGAATGGCCCTGTTCTGGTCAAGTCTGACTTCTTTTTTGCTTTGAAAGCTAACCTCATCAGCGATTGAGAAAAATGGATCTTCCAATGTGGACATATTTATTCTAATCTTAGATTGAGAATTGTGGTGAGTAGTTTTATTATTTCCAGTCTTGAACTTGAAGAACGGTCTGATCTCATCAACTTCTCCTGACTTCAATTTTGCAAAATCGCCCAATGACACTATACCGATCATCTTTTGTAGTCTTGAAACGAGTTCATTTGTTTCCCTATCTTGACTATCTGTGATATCAAAAACCGCTAGAGAGTTTCCTTGATGATGTTGATACCCTGCCCTTGAAGAATAATCGGACCATAAGGCAAGAGTTCCCAGTTTTGAGAATTCCGATTGTATCAACTTGAGTTGTTTGATGGGAACACTTTTGAGAAATCTGATGTTGGCTATGAGGAGTCTGGGGGCTTGAGAGGTCATCTTCTAGGGGTTTAATTATACCGTTAGTAAATGGCCCTCCGGGAGTTGAGATTATGGGGAACAATAATAAAAAGATGCACATCCGGTTCGGGCCAAACAAAACAAGCCTAAGAAAAGAAGAACACCCAGAGATTGGAGAACGAAGTGAACAGGATCTTGAAAATGGGGAAGGTTTCATCTCCGATAGGTGCGGTGATTGCAATACTCGGTGTGGTATGGTATAGTTTTTTCAAGAATGAATCACAGGTTGTGAGGAGGAGAAGTGAAGTGATCACAGTTCCATACAATAACATGGTCAACTTCGATGCTATTGATCAATTGCAGCCAGGATATGATCCACGCAGAGCAGGTGTTTCCATCCTTTTGTTTCTCACTCAAAACGAATCGAGGAGTGTTCCTTTTTCTTGGGAGTCGATGATAGATATCACAAATAAGACTGAGTTGGGTATACATTGGCTCGATCAGCTCTATGTTAGACAGATTCTGCTTATGAAAAATCAGCTACATCCATATCCGGTAGAATTTGGTACTACTTTGCCTCCGTGTGACATTATCATCAGATCTATTAATTCAACAGTTCAAGAGTTCTTTCAAGATGAAGAGGAATCAACCGTTGTCTATAATGCTGTGAAACTTAGCACAGAGAGCTTTGAACTGGGAAAAGATAAACACGTTTCAAATCTCCCAACTTATCAGCAGTCCTACTTTCATGAAGACATTGAAGAGTACAGGTATTTCAGAGAGGGTTCATTACTGAATATATCTGGGCTTGCCCATTATGATCTTCGGTTTTACCGTGGAAAGATCAAACCTATAGACAGAGTTGCAATATTACACAGGGTTGTGCGAGCATGGGCCAGGTTCACGAACAAGGCACAATTGGAAACTTGGATTGGACATGGAAGCTTATTGGGATACTATTTCAATGGCCTAATTATGCCTTGGGATGATGATTTGGACGTACAAATGACTGCAGAATCTTTTTGGAAACTTGTTGAATACAATGGAACAGTCGTTATTGATTACGAAGACGAAGTTAATCTTGGGTTATATTTAATTGATGTAAATCCATGGTTCGTAAAGAGACAAAGAAACCCAGAAAATAAAATCGATGCTAGATTCATTGACGTGGACAGTGGATTATACATCGACATCACCGTTTTAACTTCTGAAATTACACAAGATGGATTACTCGAGAAAATGGATGACCAAGAAATAGTCGAGTTTTACAAAGTGTTCAGGCCAGACTATGATCAGGTCATGACGGGGACCGAGACTTTGACCATTGAGATTCACAATCGTATCAACCGTTCAATGGAGCTTGCGGAAGTCTTGTCATGCAAAGACTATCATTTTTACACCGTTGAAGAGTTATCACCGTTGATTCCAACAGTTTTCGAAGGAGAAATAGTGTACGTTCCAAATAACATACCAAACTTGCTTTTGAGAGAATACGGAAGGTTGAGTCTATACCTGCATGATTTCAAGAACTTCCAGTTTGATAAGATCAAGGGTATTTGGAGACACGATGAGATCGAATACGAAACGAATACCATGATATCTGAATTTATTGAGCATCATAGACATATCAAACAGACAACGTTCAAAAGACACGTTTTCAAACAATCAGATCTTGTGAAATTTCCAATCAATTTCAGAGTGGAACCATGGATAAGAGAAGTAACTGTTGACAGCAATTAGCATTACATTATAACTCATTTGAATTAGTGAACATCATTTATATCAGCATTTGCAGAAAAAAAAAAAATCTCAGCACACTAGACACAGGGGATATATACAGCTTCCATTTCTTTCTTTAAGATTAATTGCACCTTAAATTTATTTCAATCTCTTGGTGACGAAGTGGATGATGATTGGCGTAACCCATAGAGCACCGGCAATGTACAAAGACGAGATAAGAGTGTTGTTTGTGATATCTTGTTGTTGCTTCTTTTCAGCTTCGGACAAAGGACGACCACCACCGAACATTTTGGAAAGATTATAATGAGTTTTGTTCGTTGGAAAGAAGAAGATGATTATGAAGAACAATTGACGGCCATATTCCAAAGTTTTTGTGCGGCAAGGACAAGAACAATATCCGAGGGGAATATGTTTCAGCGAGTTCCGACCTCAGCATGTCGTGGATTGCAAAATTAACGTGCCCATAGTTAACGACGAGTTTAAGTTGTCCTTTTTGAAACAGCAACCATCGAGGGGTACAGAACAGTAACCATGAGTGATACCGAGAAGACACATGAACAGGACAACGACAAGGACGATCAATTTTCGGATATCAGCGAATCTGAACTCAAAGACTTGAACGAAGACGTTGAAGATGAAGAAGAAGAAGAACAACAACAACAACAAAAACCAGAACAAGAAGAGGTCAACTCAGATGCAGACGATCTATCGAAATTGAAACCAAGTAAACGCTCCAACTTCGAAACAACCAAATCTGAGAAAACGACACAGGAAAGAAGTGCGTCTCCGAACAATGGAGGTTATTACGATGATGCTGATCAGCATGCTTATGAAGCCAGTGAATCTGCTTTCAAAAGACGTCAAGAACTTGAAGCTAAGTTGGAAAGAGCTTTGAAGAAACCTAAAATAAGAAAGAGAAAAGACGAGCATGACTTGACGAATGATGACGATGAGTTGATTCAAATCTTGAAACAAAAAATGGATGTTGCAGCTAAAAAAGATGCTGAAATCATTGCAAATAAAGAAACCGAAATTGAAGTTGGTAATGGTGATAGTGGCAAGAAAAAAGAGTTTGCTGTCAATAAAGTTCAACTTCTACCCATTGTTCGTGACACATTATCAAAAGTAAACTTGGCTGAGGTCATACTTGATAACAATCTTTTGGCCGAGATTAGACAATGGTTAGAACCTCTACCTGATGCATCTCTTCCATCTTATGAGATTCAAAAAACTTTATTTGAGGCTTTGATTAAACTTCCAATCAATACGAATCATCTTAGAGAATCAGGAATAGGTAAGATTTTAATTTTTTATCAAAAATCTAAAAGAGTTGAACCATACATCAAAAGAAAAGCTGATAAATTGATTGCAGATTGGACAAGACCAATCATTGGCGCTTCTGATAGTTATAGGGACAAGAGATTTCAAACTGCTGAGATTGATCCTATAAAGATGAGAGCTGAATTAGAACGCAGAACAAAGAAAACTAAGAGTAAAATCCCAAGATCAATCTATGAAGAACAAGCAGAAAGAAGAAACAGAGCTGCAGCTCCAGCTCCTACCGTTTCAGATTACAAAATTGCTCCAAGATCAAATGTTGATAGAAATTCAATTTCAATTTCAAGTGCTGGTGTTGGTAGTTCTTTAAACAGAGATGATCAATTCAAAAGAATCAATAACAAATTATCTGGAAGAAGTCACAGAAGAACTATCAAGAAAAGTAGTGTTAGTGTTGAAGGTAGAAATACTGGTATTTAGGAAGGGGCCAAACTTTGTTTTTTTTTTTTAATGATTGAAAACTATATCATCTTTATACTGTATCTGTACATTTTATTCAAACAAAGAGCTTGATTATAACATGATCAAAAAAAAAACTCGCTCTTTCGTTTTTGTAATATGTCGATATTAAAACTTAACCTGATAAAAGTCATTGAAGCTTAACCTAACAACAGTCATTGAAGAAAAAATACAAATTTTTTTTTTTTACAGTAAAGATCATTCAGTATTATAAACCTAAATTGTGCACAAGTTTAATCAATTTTAAACAATTTGATATAGATTATGATCTTGGTTTTTCCTTCTTTTCTTTCCACAAGGCAAGTAATGAAACACCAGAAACTTTGACAACTTTAAATCTAACACCTGGGATATCACCTTTAGCTTTACCTTTTCTACCGAAACCAGATAGAAGAACTTCATCATTTTCATCAACAAAGTTCAAACAACCATCATTTGGAACGAAAGCAGTGACTCTTTTACCATTTTTAATAAGTTGAACTCTAACACATTTTCTAATAGCAGAGTTTGGTTGTTTGGATTCAATACCAATTTTTTCCAAAACAATACCTTTGGCTTGAGAAGAACCACCGAATGGAGAAGATCTGAAAGCAGTACCAAGTAATCTAGACTTGTAGGTTTGTTCGGCCCAACGGCTGTAAAAGACATTGTTAGTATATATATATATTTTGCTTCAATTTACTTTTCAAAATAAAAATTGGTATGATTGGAACCACTGAGTGGGATGAGAAGAGTGAGAATAAACAAAACATATAAGGTATGGTTTAGAAAATTTTGAACTTTATGGTGAACGTCCTTGATTGATCTTGTTCAAATAGTGATGATGAGTGAAATTCTAAATTGCAATTAAAAAAAAAAAAAATTTGGAATATAGAAAATGAGTTTAATACCAATATCTCTGAGCAATTTGGTGTATAGTTTTGTTGTTGATTTTATTCTACCCTTAGATGAACAATTGTTCTTCTCTTTTGATTATAATCTTTCCATTTTTGGGTTGAACCTATAGAAATTTGAACTCTTCAACTTCATCATTCACTCAATGAATCCCAATTTCCAATTTAATAGAAAAAGATAGGAAATTAAAAAACTCACTTGTTACGTCTGTGAACACGTAGTTTTCTAGCGGAGTTCAATCCTCTTGGTTTACCTTTACCCATCTTGAGTTATTGAATTTATGTGGTTTGGTAATAATACAAAAAAAAAGAGGTAAGTTTTAAAGAGTCTTTTTGGATGTTTTTTTCTATTTGGAAGGTATTGCTTATGTAATCATTAGGTAAGAGCCAGAGTAAAAAACTTTTTTTGTGGTGAGGGTTTTTTTGCTAAGTAACACACCCGAACATCAACAAAATTAAAAAGAGAATCATTTTTTTTTTTGTTTTTTTTTGTTGGAGAGACATTTCTTAATCACGTGAAAAACAAAGGGTTAGGGTTTGGAAAAATGTAGTAAAGAGAGAGGATGGATGCTGATGCTGATGCTGCTGTATATGTATTAAAATTTCAATGGTTAAGATTCCAATTTACACAATCTTGAAATTTTACAAGTTTACCACCAAATATATCTAATGATGAACCAAATGTCAGATCAATTTTACCATTACTCAACTGTTCAACTTTTTTCAAATCATCAATACTATTTGCACCACCTGCATAAGTTATTGGAATTGAATTTGAATTTGATGACCATTTAGCTAAATTTTGAACCAATTCTTCATCAATTCCTTGACATAGACCTTCCACATCTGCAGCATGAACTAAAAATTCATCACAGTATTGACTTAATTTTGTTAAATTTTCTCTATTCAATTCAAAATCTGTTAAAGTTTGCCATTTATCTATAGCAACAACCCATTTAAAATTTGATGATGAAGATGATTTAATCTTCCTGCAACTTAGATCAACAACAATTTTATCCTTACCTATAAGTTTATTCAATTTAATCAATCTTTCAAGATCAAATTGACCATTTGGAAATAACCATGAAGTTACTATAACATGAGAAGCACCATTTTCAATCCATTTTAAAGCATTAAGATCGTTAATTCCACCACCAATTTGTAAATTACCAGGCCATGATTGAATTGCTTCCAATGCAACTTTTTCGTTTAGATTTAATGAACCTAATTTTATAACATGAGTACCTTTAACGTTGTTATCTCTATATAAATTTGAATAGAATGATGATGGTTTTGTTGATATGAAATTTGTATCAACTTTTGAATTGGAATCCGTATCATCACTTGATAACGTTCCACCAACGATTTGTTTCACTTGACCCGAATGAATATCAATACAACCTCTAAATCTTGTCATTGACTCTTAATTTTTTTTTTTGTTTTTGTTTGAGTTTTTCTATATCTATTTTAGACTATGTTGGGTCTCGTTTTCATTGATTCATTGACATCTCTATGTATTGTGTGTGTGCTATAGTCACGTGCTAGTACACGTGCTAGTGCTTGTGTATTACATAATATTTTTTTTGATCTTATAAGTAATAAAAAAAAAAAAAAAAATTTATAAAGTGAATTCTCAATCACTTACCAAAAAAATTGTAAATTGATATAATCAAGTGTGATGAGTAGTGATATTGAAGACGGATTTACAAGAGCTATAGAGGCTCAAAGAAAAGCATTTGAGGCACAATTTGGATCATTGGAAGAGATGGGATTTGAGGATAAGACAAAGAACGATGGCAGTAAAGAAGAAGAAGATGGTTCGATAACTGATGATTTGAGTGATGAATACGATGATAGTGATAATAATGATGATGATGACGATGATGATGATGATGATAATAATAAAAATGATGACAATAATAATAATGATGACATTGATGACTCCATTTTTGCAAAAGAACAAGTTATGAACCAACCAACGGTTGTCAAGTTCATAGATAAGACCCAAAATTACGTTGAACCTTCAAAATCTGAGTTGAAATTTCTTAGATCAGGTAAATCACCATCAATTCATAGAGATAAGTTGATTAACAAAAAAACTCATAAAAAAATTCCAATTATTAATGAAAACGATCAAAATAATATTCATAATGATTTAGAACTTTCAAGATTTTTAAAAGAATCACACATCTTGTCAAATTTTCAATCTAAAAATTCAGGTGTTGATTTAAGTTTGCGAACAATTGATAAAAAAATTGATGATGATGATGATGAAACGATGATAATTGGTAAAGTTAAAAATTATACTTTAAAATCAAGGTTAAATTCAATTTCAAATGGTCAAAATTCAAATTTTTTAGAAAAAATGCCAATGAAGATGAGAAAAGGTTTAATTAAATCACATTTTGATAAAATTTCTAAATTTGAACAAAATGCAATTGCAAATGGTATAATTTTAAGTAGAAAAAATTCAAATCAACTTAGACAAATTGGAAATCGTGGTTCATTAAACATTGAAGAAAGAATAGGTAATGGTGGTTTTAAAAAAAAACCAAAATTTAGATCAAAAGGTTTAAAGATTAATAGTATTGGTAAGAATACCAAAAATGGATTGATTATAAGTCAAAAAGATATTGATAGAATCAATGGATCGAAAAAAAATTTAAAGAGAAGATAAAAGGAAATAAAAGTTTTATATAAATTTATATATTGTTTTTTGCCTTCTTTTGTAATTTCAACAGTATAAAGATAGTTTTAAACAACAAGTTCAACTGATCTTTAAACATAAAGATGAAACCTTGAACAACAACACCTTTTGATAGTTGTGGTAATAAACCTTTCCATAAAGAACTGAAACCTTCGTTTAAAACAAGATATTTTAAAATTTTTTGAAAAGTTTGAGTTTGATCAGTTTGATCAAATTTTTGACCTCTTGATCCATTTTTTTGTAACATTGCTTTTGAAACTATTAAAGGTTGAGTTATTATAGTAGCCAACATTTTAGATACAACACCAAGTAAAAAAGATTCTTGTGGTAATAAATAACGTTGTTGTTGATGTTGTTGATGATCTCTTTGATCTCTTTGATCATGATGGTATAACAACAGTATATTTTTCAATTTTTCAAAAGTTGCATATGTTATTGATGGATTGACGGTTAAAACCAAACTAACTTTTAAACCTCTCCAAAGACCAGTTATACCATCTTCTTTTAAAATTTGTCTTGTAGTTTCAACTATTGAATTATCTTCAATTGAACTATTTGTCTGTTGTCTTGTTGAAATTACACTAATTGGAGATGTGAAAAATTGACCAATTGAAGCTGCAACAATTCCCAATACAAGTTCTTCAAAAGTTGTGAATTTTTTGTTTAAATGGTTGTTCTTGGTAAATTTATTGGTAAATTTCAAATTTTGCCAAATTTTACGTACAAAAGAGTACCAATAAAAATAGGTAAAAGATTGAACTGCAGTTGATAGTAGAGAAGATCCAAGTCCTTTATAAAGTCCTAAAATCCCATTTTTATGATAAATTTTGATCAAACAATCCAATGAATTCTTATAGTGTTCATCTTTTTCATCTTTCTCTTTTTCATCATCTTCATCTCTATTCTCATCATCATCTTCATCTCTATTCTCTTTTAATTGTGTTTGAATCACCGTTTTAACCAAATCTAAAGGATAAACCAAAGTGTTTGCAATTATTGAAGCTGCAGCTCCATAAACAGCAGATTCAATGTTTGACATTTGAATTGATCAACAGATATAATCAATGTATATGAATATATTTGAATATATATCAATATATCAATATATCAATAAATGTATAAATGTATATTTGTAAAGAAATGGAATTTCCCTTTTTTAAATACTTTTTTTGTCTTTTAATGTTGCGACATTATTTATATTAAGCCTCGGTAAAATGGGCTTTTTTATGAATTTGTGTTCTCTCCCCACCACCAAATTTGAAAGATTACAATTCTATTACAATATATAGAGTTGTATAGAGGTATAGAGGTATATATTAAAATCTAATTTCATGAGGTAAACAACGATGATTTCTACCATCGATTCTTGTATTTTGTCCATCATCTCTTTGCATTCCTTTTCTCATATCAAATGCATCTTTTGTATCATCAATACTGTTTAAAGAAGAATCTTTAGGATAATCATCAATTTCATCGTTTGAATAATAACCAACAACTCTTCTAAAGACACTATAACCTAATTTTTCATAAAGATTTATAGCTAATGAATTTGTAACTTTAACGAATAGATCAATAAAATTTGTTAAATGTGGGTTTGAATCTGTAATGTACTCTAAATTATTGCATAAAAATGATGCCAATCCTAATCTTCTAAAATGGGAATTTATAGTAACTGCTGTAATATGGGTATGCCAAAGTTTATCTCTACCTTCTGTCTTTCCCATCATATAACCAGATATCGTTTCATGGTCAAACTCTGTTGATTTAAAGAATAAGGAGGGCCATTGAGTAAGGTATTCAAGATAAAATGAAACGTCAAAATTTTCAGTCAATGGATCAAGATTGATGGCATTTAGTTTAAACAAATCTGTTGCTTGAAATGGTGAAATGGAGGTCATTTTCTTTCTTCTTTCTTCTCTATTCTCTCTTCTCTATTCTCTCTTCTTTATTCTCTTCTTTATTTCATGAAAAGTAGAAATTTATGAAAAAAATCAACTTTATCAACTTCCTCTCCACGTTAACGAAAAAAAACAAAAAAACACACACACACAAAGATAATGTCTCAATACATTGGTAAAACAATCTCTTTAATCTCTGCAAAAGGTATTCGGTGAGTTTCATGAATTGTCTTTTTCCTCTCCCCAAAAATTCCCCTTTTTTTTTCTCTCTTTTCTAACAAATGTCTATAGTTATGTTGGAGTATTACAAGATGTTAATGGAGAAAATGCAACAGTTACTTTACAAAACGTTAAACCATTTGGAACAGAAGGTAGATTAGGAGATCCATCAAAAGAAATTGGTCCATCAAAGGATATTTATCCCGTTGTGGTGTTTAGAGGTTCAGATGTTCATGATTTAAGTGTTTTAAACGATGATCATGATGATGATGTGACTAGACAAGTTGATCAACAACAACAAAAAGAAGAAGAAGAAGTGAAACAACAAGAATTGAAAAAAAGACAACAAAAACGATCTTTTCATAAAAATTCACCTTTTGAAACAAACGTTCCAACTTCAGATTTTGATTTTGAATCAACAAACACTTTAAAAAGAGAAGTAGACTCTGATATATCTATTGTTGAAGAGATTAAACCAGCTTATGATAAGAAGAAATCTTTTTTTGATACAATTTCATCATCAACTACAACTACTAATAATCAAAGAGGTGGTGGTAGAGTTGGTAGAGGTAAAAATAGAGGTGGTAGAGATAAATATCGTTCAAATTATGATCATATTACAAACTAAAAAGATTAAAAGATAATGTCACAAACTGAAAAGATTATGTCAACTCTTATTAGATAAAATAGATTTGAATCAATGTAAAAATTTTTTATTAAATCCCAATGATTTAAACAAATTTATACCAAATTTTCTTCCATTTGTTGCAATATAACTTAGATATGGTTTTGATATGATTAAAATTCCAGACCATAATATACCTTGAACTAATGGCATCACTATCACATCTTTTAAAATTATTTGTATAACCAATAACGGTGTTATATTTGAATCTGACGAGTCATTAGCATTAGCATTAGCATTAGCATTAGCTTTAGCTTTAGCGTCTAATGTCTTTCTAAATGAAGATTCGAATCGAAGATCGGGAATCACAATTGGAATTGAATTGGACATGTTGCTGATTTAGTCTTTAAAGGATTAAGAGAAAGATTAAAAGATTAAAGATTAAAGGAATAAAGAGAAAGGAATAAAGATTAAAGGAATAAAGATTAAAGAGAAAGAAAAATCGCGAATTTTAATTTATCGACAAAAATTTAAAAAAGTTAACAAACGACAAAAAGAACAACAACTAAAAATCACTTCGAAAGTCAGGTTGAGTTTTTTTTTTATAAAGATGAGTTTAGAACCTTCCGTTACAATCAGATCAAAAGATCAAGATCATGTTGATTTTGTACTTTCAAATGTCGATTTAGCACTTGCAAATTCACTTAGAAGAATAATGATTGCAGAAATTCCAACTTTAGCAATAGATTCTGTTGAAATTGAAATCAACACCTCGGTACTTGCCGATGAATTTCTTGCACATAGATTGGGACTCATACCGTTGGATAGTTTTGACGTGGAACCGTTGGAATATTCTAGAGATTGTTCATGTGATGAATACTGTAACAAATGTTCTGTTGAATTGATGTTGGACGTTCGTGCTGAAGAAGATGATCAAATTCAATCGGTTTATTCAAAAGATTTACAAATAATTCGTGGTGTTGGTTCAAATTCTCAAAGTTTAGGAAATCCAGTGATTCGTGATTTGAAAAAAAATGGTGTGTTAATCTGTAAGTTAAGAAAAGATCAACATTTAAGAGTTCGATGTATTGCTAAAAAAGGTATTTCAAAAGAACATGCTAAATGGTCACCTTGTGCTGCAATTGGATTTGAATACGATCCATGGAATAAATTAAAACATACAGATTATTGGTTTGAAGAAGATATAGATCAAGAATGGCCAAAATCTAAAAATACAGAATTTGAAGATCCACCAAATAAAGACGATTTTTTTGATTTTAACTCAACTCCAGATAAATTTTATTTTAACGTTGAAACCGTTGGTTCATTACCTCCAAATGAAGTTGTCTCAAGAGGTATTAACGAATTACAAAAAAAATTGGCTTCAATTGAAATTGCATTGAATTCAATCTCAGGTGGTTCAAGAACTAACTATGTCGTTGATGATGGTTCAATTACAAATTATACTACAACTGGTAACAACAACAACAACAACAATAACTATAATGGTAACGGTGGTAATACAACAAACTATGGAAATTCTCAAATTAATTCAACTTTTAATAATTGGTAATTTCGGTATGATCTAAATTAAACAGTGCAGTTTTCAATCGATGTTTTAAATCAACGTTATCTGTAGTTTTAATCAAATTTTTTAAAACTTGTTGAAATCCTAATTCGTTCAACCTTTGAGCTCTTTGATTAAAATTATCACTTATTATTGAATCAACTCGAATATCATTTTGATCAATATCCTCATCACTACTATCATCATTACGATCAAATTCACCAACACCTGAACCTGAAGGTATTAGAAAATTATTTCCTCCTCCTCTTTGTTCTTCTTCTCCTACTTCTCCTTCATCTTCATCTTCACCTTCATCATCTTCTTCTTCTTCTTCTTCTCTTTCAAAATCATTTTGAATTTCAACAGTTGAATCAACAGTGCCTCTTGAAACTTCATTAGTTGATCTAACTCTTAAATTCAAATCTCCAGATCTCACATTTGCAAATGAATTTGATGACCTTCTAATATGAACTCTTCCTGGTCGAATTGATCCTGGTGGTCCATAGGTTTCATTCCATGTTAAATTTATAATCAACCAAACACATGCCAACTTAACATCCGTTGATTTTATACTTGATAATATCAACTTTATTCTCTCCAATAAGGAAATGTTGTTCATTATAACGTCTTTTAAAAGTTCGTTAACGTTTGCACAATGAACAATAATATAGATAATCTGTTCAATTAAACTTGATATTATTTCATCATCGTTATCGTTATCATTATCATCATGATCAACGACAGTATTATTACTATTATTGTTATTTGAAAAGTTCAAATTTGCCAATTTCAAATTCAAAAATTCAAAAAATTTTGATTCAATTGTTGAAACTAATGATAGTTGATAATAATCTTCTAAATTTTCATCTTGAAATTTGGCAAAATTTTTTAAAATCTTATTCATCATGAAATTATGTTTTTTAACTGACGTTAAATTTCTTAAAACGCTAAAAGCTTGTTCTTGAATCTTAAAATCTTCATTTTTGGAACAATATTTGAATACTTCCACTATTCCAATGGTATCAATAACAGGTTCCATATTTGATGCAGTATCTTTATAAACCAAATTCCGTACAACAAATAAACAATTCATCTTTATACCGTTATAACTTGTGTTTGATAACAATTTTGAAACCGTTTTAGGTAATCCACCATTCAACAATTTTGATCTTAAAGGACTAAAATCCAATACTAAATTTGACAAGATTGATAATATAACAGTTTTTAACAAAATTTCACCATTAACAAGATTTTTAGAGATTGAATTCAATTTTGAAACGATTTCAAACTCATCAATTTCTAAAATTTGTAATAAAGATTCAATTATTGTTGATTCATTGATTCGAGTTCTTAACATTGCAACACTTCTTGAAAGAGATCTTAACAAATAACAAATTGAAACACTCATTTGATTAGATACAAGTGTCAATTCAACATTTGAACTAGTTGAAATTTGTGTTTGATCCAAAATTTTGGTTAAATTTTGTAAATGAAATTTCAATATTTTTTCAGTAGATGGGAATAATTCATCTCTCAATACCAAAATTCTATTATCTTCATTATTTGATGTGACTGAACTTAAAATCAAAAATAAATCGGAATAGTCTTCCAAAATATTATGATAATATAATGATGATGATTCAATTAAATTCTTTGAGTTGAATTTTTTCAAAACATCAATAAATTTATTCAAAATATTGCAATTTAATAAAAAATCATTGACAAATTCAAAATTTAATGATAATTTGGATAAAGTGTAAAGTGGATTGAATTTTCTTGACAAGTTTAGTGAAGATTTATAAATCTTGAAAGTATGTTTTTTGGGATCAATTTTAATGAGTTGAATTAAATATGGCAAGATTTTCAAAACGTTTTGTTTAATTTCAAAAGATGATAATGATGAAGAAGACGATGAGAAATTCACAAGTAAGATTATCGAACTTAATTTCAACTCATAATCATTTGATTTCAAAAAACTTGTCAATGTGAAATATAGTTCTTTTGATAAAATTCCATCAATTTTAACAGGTAATCCAGCCATTGGTATCACTTGATCTTCAACTTTATCAAAATTTAATAGATTTGCCAAAGAATATAATAATGGGGCCAAAAGACTTTTTGAATTCAACGTTTCAAAACCAAGTGAACTTGGTGATGGAATAATTATTGATTCAAAGCATTTTGTGTAAATTTTACAATCTGAAAATTTGGAGATCAATTTGGTTTGATAAGGTTTCAAAATCAACAAAAGTTTGTTAACAAGTGGTTTGATCAACGGTTGTAAATCCAATGGATTCAACAATGGTAATAGTTTCAACAAATTGAATAATAACGTTTCATTTTGTGATTTTGCCAACTGTTCTTCTAGTAAATCAACAAAGTTGAAATCAACACCACTATCAGCTTTATTAATGGATAAACAAAGATCAACATTAGTTATACTGGTTTTTCTAATTGATAAAACATTACTCAAGATTTTAAATATCGTAATCAAAGTTCCTTCATCATATTGAAACTTCAGCGCCAATAGTGTCAATGTGTTTCCAAGATCATAACCTCTCAACAGAGCCGTCAACGCCAAAGGTTGATACGTCAACGAGTGGATGATTACCAACAAATGATCCAAGATCTTGAATTCGTCATTACTGATGGTATTCTTGGTGGATTGTAACTCGACTAATAATTGGAACAACTCATTCAGTTTTGAGGAGTTCAGTAGTTCAAGTTTTTCCTCTTCGTCTCCGATAATGGAAAGCCTGAGTGTTTTCAATGACTCTTCCAAGTAAGCGCTATTCAACGTCTCGATGCTCATTCCAAAGAGACAATAGAAACACCAGTTCTACTTTTTTTCGTTGGGTGTGTTGTTCGTTGTTGTTCGTTGTTGTTGTAAATCTGGAATTTGCCATCTGGAATCAATTTTGGTGTCACACTCCGCGGCTAAAGCACATGTTCGCGGTTAAATACACTAAGTCACGTGAAGTATCACGTGATATGGTTTGTTCGGATTTTTAGCTCACAAATTCAAAGCCCGCTTATAGCTCTTGTGGCGTAGTTTTCTCAATCCCCGGGAAATGAAAATTTTGTGTGGCTGATGCTTATAATGATGACATTTTTTTTGTAGTCTTCAACAAAAGAAGAAAAGAAGTAAAAAAAAAAAAAACACCATTTTTTGATCCAGAAAGCTCACCAATCACTTAAACAGCAGAAGCTTTTCAGATGTCTGTCGTTGGTTCTGTTGACAGCGCTGCTTCTCCAGCAGTCGCGAACTTAGCTTCAGCCTCGATCACTGCACCATTTGGCGTCACAAAGGATCCATCTTCCTTGAAAGGAACCGTTTATGCAACTCCAATAACTTTGATCAATTCAACGGTTTATTCTCAATCTTCAAAGATCTTCAGCTTCAAATCTATTGGACAAGACTCTGTCATTGATAATGCTTCCAAACTATGGTCCATTCTACAAAGACAAAACTCGTATGGTTTGATTCCAAAAATCACTTCTTTTGACGTTAGATCTGGTGCTTCAAATGCCATTTTGGGTTATTTGAACGCTGCTAAAGGTTACAATCAGACTTATCCAGTCTTCACTTCCGGTTCTTCTTTACCTTTCTTGAAACCTGTGTTGTCGTCTCAAAGTGCTGCCGATTTACCTTTATCTTTCCAAACTCCTGCTTTGGATTATGATTCTGAAACTGGTTCGTTGGTTTCAAATTACGTTACTCCGTTACAAGTTGCTGATTCTTTAAACTATGCCGTGTTCACTCCATTGTCTGCCTCTGAGGCTCAACACATCTCATTGTTGTCTTTAGTCTTTTCCCAGGTTCAAGCAAATATCAACTTATTTGATGGTCCTTCATATTTAAAAGAATCGCTAAGAATTGATAACACTTTGAACTTGAACGAACTTTCCCAAATTTTCGCTAAATTAGCAACTGCTGTTGAAGTTTGGAAATCATTGCCAATCACCAAAAGACCAACTGCCGCTTTACAAACTTTGAATACTTTGATTGGTACCTCATACAAGCCATTTGAATATTTCGGTTCTACAACAGCTTCAACTGTTTTCATCATTTATGGTTCTGTTGAGTCAGAACTATTTGCCAAGGAAGTCGAAGCTTATGCCTCACAAGGTTTGAACATTGGTGTTATTGCTGCCAGAATCCCATTACCTTTTGATTCTGAAGAATTTTTATCGGTCATTCCAAAAACAACGCAAAATTTAGTCGTTATTGGTCAATCTTTGAATAACAAATCCTCAATTTTAAAAACTAACGTTGCAGCAACTATCTTTTTGAATGGTCTTTTCAAGACCTTGAAAGTTTCAGAGTTCATCTATTCTCCAACTTTCATCTGGTCACCAATTGCAGTTGAACAAATCATTAGTTCATTCGTCAAATTACCTTTGAAATCTTCAGAATTGACTGCTCAGACTTCAACTGTTCCATTGGGTGATTTTATCTTTTGGTCTTTGGATAATGGTAAGTTTGTCAACGTTGCTTCAAAACTGGCTCATGCTTTCTCATTGGATTCTGATTCATCTATCAAATTTAGATCTAAATTTGACAATGAGATCCAAGGTGGTGTTTATCAGGCTCAAATCTCATCAACAAAACAAGGTTCAACACCAACCGTTGCTGCTATTGATGCCGCTGATTTGATCGTTGTCGATTCTTCTTCCTTGTTGAAAGATTTGAACGTTGTTAAGACTGTTAAACCAAATGGTCGTATCATTATTGCTCAAGAAGACCTTCCAACTGATCTGACTGCATTTGTCGAATCATTGCCTGTTCAATTTCGTCGTAACGTTGCTTTGAACAAGAACAAGTTGGTATTCATTGACCTATCAACTATTGGTGAATTGCCTGAAACTCAGGGTCGTACAGGTTTGATTGCAATTCAAGCCGTTTTCTGGAAATACGCCTCGTCGCAGTTGGATATCAATGATATTGTTAGAAAAATTTGGCAATCATCAGGATCTGATATCGAACTCTTAGCTGCTGTTTTAACTTCAATCATCGAAGAAACCGTTTTTGCGAAAGGTTTAAAAGAATTCGCTGTTGATTCTAAATGGGCAGAACTACCAGTCGAAGAGAATGAGGCTGTCTTACCAATATTCCCAACTGAATCGTCGTTTGAACCAAATGCAAGATCAATTCCCGAAGCTCCAATCGTTGAAAAATCAACAGAAGTTGAGATTGCCAAAAGATTCGCGTTCAAGGAAGCTTATGGTGCTTCGAATGAGTTAAGACCAGATTTACCGGTTCGTAACTTTGTCGTTAAAGTTCAAGAAAACCGTCGTGTCACTCCAAATGATTACTCAAGAAACATTTTCCACATCGAATTCGACGTTACTGGTACTGGTTTGACTTATGAAATCGGTGAAGCTCTCGGTGTTCACGGTAGAAACAACTCTGAAGAAGTGTTGCATTTCCTCGAATACTACGGTTTGAATCCTGAGACTTTGGTCGATGTTCCAAATAGAGATAACGCTGATTTGATCGAAACAAGAACTGTGTTTCAGGCCTTTTCTGATAATTTGGATTTGTTGGGTAAACCACCGAAGAGATTCTATGAATCTTTGGCCCCATTTGCCACTGAAGAATCTGAAAAGAAGAAATTGGAATTGTTAGGTTCTGCTGAAGGTGTTTCTGAATTGAAAAGATTCCAAGATGAAGAATTTTATTCATACTCTGATGTTTTGGAACTATTCCCATCTGCTAAACCATCTTTGGAAGAATTGGTCGTTTTAATTCCAGCTTTGAAAAGAAGAGAATATTCCATCGCATCATCTCAAAAATTACATCCAAATGCTGTTCATTTGTTGATAGTTGTTGTTGATTGGGTTGATAAGAGAAAAAGAAGAAGATTTGGTCAATGTTCAAGATACTTATCCGAACTTACCGTCGGATCTGAACTGGTTGTTTCCGTCAAACCATCTGTCATGAAACTACCACCATTGTCAACTCAACCAATCGTCATGTCTGGTCTAGGTACTGGTCTTGCTCCATTCAAAGCGTTTGTTGAGGAGAAAATTTGGCAAAAACAACAAGGTTTGGAGATTGGTGAAATCTATCTGTACTTGGGTGCAAGACACAGAAAAGAAGAGTACTTGTACGGTGAACTATGGGAAGCGTATAAATCTGCTGGTATTATCACCCATATTGGTGCAGCTTTCTCCAGAGATCAACCTGAAAAGATCTATATCCAAGATAAGATCAAAGAGAGTTTGGAGGAGTTGAAAGATTTGATCGTCAAGAAAAATGGTTCGTTCTACTTGTGTGGTCCAACTTGGCCTGTTCCTTCCATCACTGAGGCACTAGTCAGTGTTGTTGAAAGTGAGGCTAGAGAAAGAGGTGTTGAAATTGACGGTGAGAGAGAAGTCGAGGAGATGAAAGAGGCCTCTCGTTACATCTTGGAAGTTTATTAGAAGCCTTTAGAGAGATTTATATAGATGTTGCTGTCTTTAATCGAACAATTATAAGCCACTTATAGAGCATGAGAGTTCTACCTTAGACGAGGAGGGTAATCCCAGGGTGTTTATGTATGTAAAGAATAGGCGGGTTTTTGTCCCGAAAAGATTCAGATCAAAAAGGTCAAGTGATAGCTAATTGTTGCGATACCACTTTGAACATTGGCACATATAGTTATAGACACTCAATACAGTCTATCAAATGTCCCGAGCTGAGACGGAGTTATCACAACTTCTGCCCATAAACTACGAATTGGAACAAGATGAGACGATAGATAATCCAATAACAGTAATTTCGGGCACAACAACTCTTCTTGAACCTGAAGAACCGCCACATGGACGTCATTTGGGTCTTTATTCTACCATAGTGCTGTTTGTGTGTCGTATGGTTGGTTCGGGGATCTTTGCAACACCAGGTGGCATTTATAGAGATTCAGGTGGTTCACCGATTGTTTTCTTCCTTATTTGGATCTCTGGTGCTTTTATAGCTATGACTGGTCTATCTGTATATTTGGAGCTTGGATCATTACTTCCTCGGAGTGGTGCCACCAAGATCTTTTTGGAGTATCTTTTCCCCAACCCAAGATACTTGGCAACGTTCGTCTTTGGCGCGTTTAACGTGTTCTTCAACATATCTGGTGGTAATGCCCTTGTTCTTGGGGAATACATAAGATATGCGTTCGGTTATCCAAAAGATGAAGAATCTACGAGAAAACTTGGTTTGGTGTTGATGCTTTTCACTTATGTTGTCTATGGTGCTTCGAGAAAAGTCAGCATTTATGTTCAGAATATCGTTGGTGGAGTGAAACTTATTCTGTCTTCGATGATCATCTTAATCGCGGTTTATGTGATGGTATTACCGTCTAGTATAACACATATCAAGAACCATCTCACTTGGGATTATTTTTTAACGATTCCGGATCTTTCAACAACTTCCTTGTCTGTTATTTCTGCAGCGGTTCTAAGAACCATTTATTCGTTTGGGGGTTGGACCACTCCATTGATGGTGCAAAATGAAATCAAGAATCCAACTCAAACGTTGAAAGTTGCGGCACCGTTCTCAATGCTCTTCGTTATTGCTATGTACATGTTACTCAACGTTGCATACCTAGTGGTGATTTCATCAACTGATCTTTTGAAAAGTGGTGAGCTTGTCGGTGCATATCTTTTTGAATCGTTATTTGGCGAGATTTTTGGAAGAAGATTCCTATCTTCTATCATCGCCATTGGGTCTGCCTCAACTATGTTTGTCGTTGTGTTTGCTGACTCTAGATTGATCCAGATTATCGCAAGCGAAGGGTTCTTGCCTTTTTCACATGCACTGGCTTCAAACTACCCGTTTGGAACGCCATTACTCGCACTCACTGTGAACATCACAATTTCAGCTATGGTACTCTTCTTACCCAAGACAGGTGACCTTTACAACTACATCATTTCCATGCAAGTCTATCCGAATCAACTGTTTCACGCATTGTTGTGTGTTGGTATCTACAAGGCTAGGTATAGATTCCCGGAGATCAAAGCACCAATCAGAGCAAATCATGTCTCTATCGTCTTCTGTTTCATATCATCAATGGTGATCTTCATTGGGCCAATGATTTCTCCCACAACCTTGGTGAGATCTTATTCTTTTGGTGGGTTGGTAATGTTCGCTGTGGCCTCATTCTATTGGTTCGTTGTTGTCAAGTTCTTACCTTGGTTGTATGGTTATACCATTCATAGACGAACTGTACGATTGCATGATGGTTTGAAAGTCAAACGCTGGGAGAAGAAATACTACTAGATTTTTAATTAATACAAAAGCATACCATTTCCATCCTAAAAAGCCCAAAATAAAACATTCACCCCATGCTCACATGACACTGACGACCGAGGTACCATCTTGAAATCTTGTTCTGAAGATTCTGTTAGCATTGGTGAACATACCTTCTTTCAAACTCACAATGATAAACTGTGAACCTTTGAATCTCGTCTTGATCAAATGACCGATGTTTTGAGTATGACTTAAATCCAATGCAGCATCAACTTCATCCAAAATGTACATCGGAGCAGGCTTGAACTGTAATAGAGCCAAGATCAACGATAAAGCAATCAATGATCTCTGACCACCTGAAAGTTCAGTCAAACTCTCTTTCCAAACAGCACCAAGTCTCACTCTAACCTCGAGACCTTCAGTGATGTCTTTTCCTTCTGGAGGTTCCAATTTGGAAAAAGAAGAAGGTAATAAATCACCAAAGATTTGACCGAAATCTTTACTAACCTTTTCCCATGTTTTCACCAACGTTTCTCTCTTGTACTCGTTTAACGTTACAATTGTCTCTTCAATTTTCGATTTATCCTTCTCAATGGTCTTGATCATCTGCTTCAATGAACTTTCCTTCTTCTCAACATTATCAATCATACTCATGATATTGGCGTTCACTTTTCTCTTCATACCTTGGAATCTCTCAGTTAAAGTTGCAATCTGTTTATGACAGTCATCCAAGTTGATGTTTGGATATTGCTGTAAAACACTGTTGACAACATTTTCATCAGTCAGCCAAGAACTCTCCTCTACCAAAGCCTCAAGTTTCTTTCTCAAAGAATTGGCAATAATTTCCAACTTCTCAACCTCATGTGTCAATCTTTGAGCACCTAATTTCGTGTCGTTAACCTGTTTACTCTTACCTTGTAACACTCTATTCAGCTCTGAAATCTCCTCGTTCAAACCCATCTGGTTCGATTTCTCATTTTCGACTTGTCGGTTGATTAATTCAAGTGCGCGACCATGTTCAGCAAGGTCTTTTTCGATAGTATTGCCTTGTGTTTCTAGCCCTTCAATGGTGGCATCGATGTCTGAAATGGACTCTTTGGAAGACGAGAGTTCCGATCCGAGTTGTTCAAGCTCAATTTGTGATGATTGGAATGTATCTGAAGAAGCATCAAGCTGTTTCTTGATCTTAACCAATTCACCTGCCAAATTACCAACTTCGTTTTCCAACTCTTGAAGTTTTGAACCTTTGTTGTTTTCAAACTCTCTCATATCATTTTCAATCTTATGAATCTCATTTGTAACACCTTGAATCACAGATCTTTTTTCCTTGATTGATTGTTCCAGTTGTTGAATTTCCACTTGGTTAGACTCAAATCTCTGTAACAATTGACTTGCACTATTGGAGTTTAGATTCTTCTCGGCCAACTGAATCTGATGATTCTTCAAGCTCAACTCTTGTTGAATGGATCTTGTGTGCTCAGATAATTCATTTTGTTTGCTGATTTCGGCTTGAAGAGATCTCAGTTCTTGATGTAAGTTTTTCAGTTGGTTATTAGCAGCATTGTACTGTTGAATATTCACCAAGACAGAACTGTTGTTCTTTCGACTACCACCAGATAATGTTCCCTCAGGATCATACACGTCGCCTTCCAGTGTGACACTTCTAGCTTTGATCTGTGGATGGAAAGTAACCTTCTTTGCAGTTTCAGCATCTTCACAAACTAATCTTGAACCAAAGATGAACTCCATGGCCTTGGAAACCTCGTCCTCATATCCAATCAAATTCAACGCAAGTTCGACTTTGCCAGGACAAATTTCTTTGGCCAAGTGAACGGCCTGTTGGGACAGAGTATAAGCAGCAATTTTGTTCAATGGTATAATCGTGACACGTCTTCTTAATTGACCACGCTCCAATAGTTCAGCACCTGTTCTTTCATTATCAACGACAATGTTGTATAGACGACCACCAGCAGCGACTTCCAATGCAGTGGCAGAAGATATTTTGTCTTCAGGTAAAGTGAAAAGCTGAGCAACAACACCTTTGACAGATTTTGGATTGAAGTTAGATGATGGTTTAGAATAGGTGAACTCCAAATTAGAGACTCTTCTCTTAAGGTAATTCACATCATTCGTCAACTTTTGAATATCTCTATTCAATTGGGCTTCTTTAGACCTTAACTCTTTATCTTTGTTCGAGTCAAACCCCAATGATGTCAACTTTGTTTCAAGTTCTGATCTAACCTGTTTCAAACTTTCAATTTCTTCGGTGAATGTCATGTGCTCTTGTTTAGCTTTACTCAGTTTCGGTTCGTTCTTCTTGTTTTCAGCGGCAAGGTGCTGTGCTTTCAACTTATACTGTTCAATGCTGACGTTCGCATCTGATAGCTTCTGCCTCTCCTCAACCAATTGGGCTTGATAACCACCACCTGATTTACCCTTCGATGAAACACCAGTGGTCAAAGTCGTTAACAATTCCTCTTTTTTGCTATGGGTCTCTTTCAATTCGTTCAGGTATGTCTTGGCATTAATGTAATCTTCCTCTAGCTGTTTGTGATTGGCAATTTTCAATTCAAATTCTCTTTCAAGTGTAGCTATTTGATTCAATGTTTCTGATTTTCTCTTTTCCTCCTCGTTCAAATTCTCAAGCGTAATACCTTTTGAAGTGTTCAATCTGGTGATTAGCTTTAATTTTTCAGTCTGCTGTGACTCCAATTCTTTCAGTTTGTTACCTTTTTTGGCTTCTGCTTCTTTTTGAGCTTTGTACTTGTTCAAATCTTCAGTCAAATTGGCAATCTCATTTTGAAGTCTTTCAATATCAGCACCAGAGTTGTCGAGAATAGACTTCTTGGATTCAAATTCATCCCTAGAGGAATAAAACCTCTGTGTGTATTTGGAATAATCATGAGCATTAACAATTCTCGATAGCTTCTCTAAATCTGACTGAGTTTGTTGAAACTCGATAAATTGTCTCTTTTCATTTCTGAATTTTTCCAATTTCGGTTCAATTTCTTCAGCTAGCAACGCTCTGATTTCCTGAAGCTTTGTCTCTTTCTTCGCCATTGTTTTCTCAGCCTTGTCTTTACGGTCTTCGAACATCTTGGTACCAGCTGCTTCTTCAATCAAAGATAGAATTTCAGAAGGCTTCATATTGAGGACCTTTGTAATCTTACCTTGCATAATCAAAAAATTTGGATTATTGATATTCAACTGGACGGACTGGAAAAGCTGAAGAACGGCTTGTTGTTGAGCTCTATGACCATTGATCAAATACTTGGAGGTACCACCAAGAACGATTTGCCTAGTGACGGAAATTTTGGGAATAGATTCAAACCCTATTGGTGATTTTGCCGCGTCAGAGTTGTCGAAAACAATTGTAACACTTGCCTTAGTGACACCAGCCTGGCCCCTTTTGTAAATCAAGTCCTGTAAATTGGACGCTCTCACGGTTGTCATGGAGGAGATACCCAACACGAAACAGATAGCATCCAAAATATTGGATTTACCAGACCCGTTTAGACCAGTGATCGCATTAAACTGAGCATCCCAGTTAGAAATCACCGTTCTCGTGGCGTATGATTTAAATCCATCAAGAACCAGCTCTTCAACACGCATTTGAGGAAATTGGTTTGGGTTTAATTTAGTTTGTTTGTCTTGTTTACCTTAGTTTGTTTTGATTTTTTTTCTGATGATGATTTGACGCGCAGTGCAGAATCTATTCGCGAAGGGATTTTCCTTCGCAGAATTGTTAGCTATGGGGAAGAAGTTAATTGTAAGAACGGGTATGATTCCTAGGTGATTTGCAATAATTGACTTTAAGATTTTTTATAATTATTTATTTATGGTTATTTCCCTATATGAGTGTATTACCAATGGAGTAATATCAAAGAATATTAAAATGTCACAATTTTGAAAATGATAATCTCACTTTCTGGAGTTAGATACCTATATAAAGCTTGAAACTTCAAATATTTAAATTATAGTTAAGAGTGCGCTACTATTGAAGGATCATGAACAAAAGAGACGAATGATTATAACGACAAATCATTCAAGAAATCAGATGCTCAAATTGATTTTATTCCGGGCTATCTTAAACGTTTGTTAAATTTACAAAAACTTCGGCGATACTCGGAAAAGAACATGTTATTCTTTAAAATCTAATTCTAACGCTTGAACTGAATTATAGAGCCTTATCTCCTTCATGGAACTAAATTTAACTGACTCTCAAGCGGATGTGATTTGGATTAAATTAAAATTGACAGAGAATGATTTATGACTGGTTGGTTGAACTAGTGCGATATCAATCGTAGTTAGTAGAGTCAATTTGAGCATCGCGATAGTACCTCAAACAGGTTCTGCAGCTCAAGATATATACCCTCCTAGGTCAGCTAATCTTGTCATAAATTATGCATGTTCTCGTTGAGTTATGATGCCTAATCCACCTACTATGGTGTCAAGACATCCCACCATCATCTCTCTGGCACATAATAGACAGCTTTGCTAAATTTTATATGCACCTGTAGCTCATAAATTGAGATCTCGGGTTTATCGCCCTTATAACAAAAACTACCAATGAACTAAGGTGCAAAACCTAGTAGTGTTGCAAAATTTTATACAAAAGTTGACAATGGAACCTCCCACCGAGCAGACGCCTTTAAAAGCTTCTTCGATACCACCGGTAAGCTTGCCATCATCTGAAGCCACACAAAATCGCTCGAACATGTCACACCTCAAGCCCTACACGAAGGTAAACTTCCTCGCCTTCTTTCTGGCTTGTTTCTGCACAATATCATATGTTGTTTTCCTTAGTTCGACACAATCATTCTTTCTTACAGATGTCCTTGGGATATCTACAGGTTTAGGTGACTATATTGGTACATTAGGGTTTGCTGATGAGCTATTATCGATCTCACTGAGTCCACTTTTGGGTGCACTTGCAGATAAGATTGGTCCAAAATATATCTCATCGTTTGGTGTGCTAATCATTGGTATTTCGTTGATAGCATATACCACAGTCAAGAACGTCTATCCACAGCTTTTACTAGCTAGGCTTTTGTTCTCTCTGGGGGCTACTTCAGGTGCTGGTATGCTGACAGCCATGTTAGCTGAGCTATCTGCTTCAGGATTTGAATTGAAGTCATTGTTCACATTTGGCTCTCCGACTACAGATGCTGAAGCCCAAGAAGTTGCTTCTATTGACACACAGAACGCTCCAACTAAGAGAAATGGTAAGATTACTTCTGTAATTGGTATTGCTACTGGTCTGGGTGCCGTATTCTCAGTGGGTGTTTATTTACCCTTACCAACAAAGCTGGGACAGAATGAACCATCAGCACAAGCATTAAAACATTCTTACACAATCGTTGGTTTGATTGCCATAATGTCCTCATTCTTGCTTTTTTTTGGCCTATTTTCTAATAAGAAACTCAAAGTACCATACCTTTCAAGGTATCTATCTCCATATGATGACGTTCTAGAAGAACTTGAACAAGATGAGTTAGAAACAGAACTTGCTACCTCTAACAAATCATACGTCGAGTTGCTTAAACTTGGGTTTGCAGAAGGTAAGAACCCAAAAATTGCATTGGCTTTCCTGGGAGGATTCGTTTCACGTTCAACAACAGTCGTAACGGCCACTTTCATTCCACTCTTTATCAACCACTATTATTTGAGATCAGGTAAATGTGATGTTGGAGGCAGATCAGGATGTAGAGAAGCATATGTTCAAGCGGCGATCTTAACTGGTATTATAAATACCATCGCTTTGTGTCTTGCCCCATTTTATGGATTCATTGCTGATGTGTATGGAAGAAAGAATTCGATGCTAATTACTGCTGTATCAGGTCTTGTTGCTTCGTTAGGATTTGCTCTTTTGAAAGATCCCAAATCACCTGCTGCTTATGTTCTAAGTCTATTCTTTGGAAGTGCTCAAATCGGTTCCATCATTAGCTCCATGTCATTGGCAACAGATAAGCACAGATCTCATAATGGTGCAATATCTGGTGTTTACGGGCTCTGTGGTGGTATCGGTATATTGATAATTGTCAAATTGGGCGGTTACACGGCTGATAAGTATGCTGGGGCGCCATTTTTGATCCTTGGTGTATTCTACTTAATATTATTGGCAACAACATTAATTGTGGGTGGTAAATTCAAGGGCTTCACAGAATTGATTAAAGGCAGATCAAGTGTTGCATTATCAGACCATTAATCATTGGAATACTCTCCTCTATATAACGAATACAGTTTGATGATTTCTTGTACAAATCCCTTGTAGACTTTCACACATGACTACAATAACTTGAAAACTAAAGTACATTAAAATGATTTATTTTCTTGAAACACATAAAACCCCATAGACAAAACATAAACTATGCTTTATATAACTTAATCAGAAGTTTTTTGAGTACCTCTCAACAAACCAGTTCTTCTAGCGGCAATCAAACCAGCTTTTTGACCTGGAACGGCACCTCTAGAGATAGTAGAAGCTTTACCAATATGTTGATGGTTACCACCACCGTGAGGATGGTCAACTGGATTCATGGCAACACCACGAGTCTTTGGCCAAGAGTTTCTCTTAACTTTGTATTTGTGGAAGGCTCTACCAGCTTTTAGCAATGGTTTATCAGTTCTACCACCACCGGCAATAACACCAATGACACCTCTGGCATCAGAGGAGACGATTTTCTTAGCACCAGATGGCAATTTGATTCTAGTTTTGTTCTCATCAGGGTTGTGACCAATGACAATAACGTAGTTACCGGAAGCACGGGCAACAGCACCTCTGTCACCTGGTTTCTCTTCAACGTTAGAGACAATAGTACCTTCTGGAACAGCACCTAATGGCAAAACATTACCAACGTTCAAGGAAGCATTCTTACCAGCGTAGATAAATTGACCAGTGTAAACACCTTCGTTAGCGATGAAAGTCTCTTCACGCAATTTGTATTTGTATGGGTCACGGAAAACAACTTTTGCCAATGGAGCACCTCTACCAGCATCGTGGATGATGGATTTGACAACACCACGAATGTAGCCGTGACGCTCAGCATAATCTAAGGTTCTTAGCTTAGCAGCACCTTCTCTCAATCTGGTGTTTGAGGTGAAGATGGAACCAGCACCCTTTCTTTGGTTACGAATAACTCTACCTGTGTTGATAATGTTAGTAGTCTTAGTCTTGAGTAGAATCTTTATCGCAGGGCCAAACGGTATAATTATGAGTCCAAAAGTTCTCAAAGTAGTAGAAAGCGAAAGGTTAAATAGCACACAGTCTTGCTGGTCCCTTGACGCTTGAACTTTATCTGATATACATTGAAAAACTTTCATGCCTTATGGTATTTTGGTTGATGGATCTGGGTCAGTTGGAATCCCTATAACTTCATTGGAATTACAGTATAACATTTGTTCTCATAACATTCCGCTTGCACCTCCACCTTCATCACATACCCATTGTTGATAATTAGTGTTTGGTGTGAGACTGGATTCGATGTGTTTTCAACAACTCTTTTTCAAGTTTTCACTTTTACTGTTTGTGCGCGACCCAAAGAGCATCAGGGCTCTTTAACCGTTTAGAGTGTAAAAAGAGTGGGTGACTGCTTTTATGCAACACCCCAACACCATAATGTGAGAAACGCCAGTGTAAGTTTCAGACCAGCACATAGCAGAATTATTCTACTGTAGTCACGTGATAGCATTATGAATGGCAATTAAATAGTGTTAATAACTTATTTGTGTCACAGATTCACAAAATCGAGTTGATCAACTACAATAGATAATAGCACCAAAGATGTGATTAATCAGATCAATACAAAAAACAGGACAAGAGATTAGACCAGTAGACAAAAATAAGTCAACAGGACTGCTAAAAGTGAAACGTATAGCTCAGTCTCGTTGGTCCGGTTAAAACACAGGTTCTTCGACCTCATCCTCATCAACAATGTTCAAAGAGTCATCACCATTTGGAGGGGCATCAGGTTCAGTGTCAGCTGGTGAATTGGAAGGTTTTTGTGGTAGTTCATCTCCCAGCTTTTTCTCAACCTTAGCATTGTCCAATGGTAATTGGCGAGCAGCAGCAGCCAGCTTGACCTCTTCAATCTTGGATAAGTATGCAGCTTTCAAAACCACTTTCCTCTTATTAATTTTCACTTTGGACAAATTTGACAACGCTTGAGACAATCCATTTTCAGCACCTAAGGTGACTAACGCTGATACATAGCTGTGATGGAAGTGTGGTGGATGTGATTTGTTGCGATTCTTGAATATGTAAACATCTGTTGGCTGGTATTCATGGAACACTTCGCGAAGATCACTATCAGTAACTTTGTAGTAGAGGTGATTGACAAAGATGGTGTCTTCAGAGACAGGAATAGGTGAAGAACGTTTGGTGCTAGCAACTTCTTGGGTATCAGTTCCTGAGCTTTCATCAATGGATATAGCAGATTCAGCAGGTGCACTAGATTTTATAACTGAATCGGAGACAGAGTCGACATTCAGAGCAGCATTAGAACTGAATCCTTTTTCAATCTTCTCTTTGATCTCACCTTCTGGATTGGCATCGATAGCGGAAGCCTTACGTGATCTTCTCAAGAAACTGTGGGAACGTTTGGCTCTAGCCGCCTTACCATTGGTGGACTTTGGAGTGTATGGGATAAAGGACTTCACTCTCAAACGGCGGTCATACAACAATGCCTTACTCAACTGTTCTTTCGCCCTTTCAGCTTCATCTCCAGTATCTAAATCAACATAAGCAATACCCAAAGATTGTTGGTTAGCTCTGACAGTGTGACTTGGAATCAAAATTGAAGTGCTATAAGGGAGTTAGTGAGTTTTGACACAGTGGGTGAAATAAAAGCATTGAACTGCCTTAGCGCGGTGTCTAGACCATACACGTGAAAGTCATTCAATAAATCTGAAAGATCTTGCTCAGTGGCGCGGTAGCTGACATTGCTGATGTATAGACGCTTGTTAATAGCTGTCTCAACGACCTTTGGTTGATCTCCAGTGAAAGCGCTTTGTGAGAGAGCAGGTTCTTCGGTGGACATTTCAATGGTCTGATTAGGATGATTCAACAGATTGGAAACAATTCAGAAGGATGGCGAGATGAAAGAACTAATGGTATAAGTTTGCTCGTGCCTGCGTTTAGATTTAAAAATATTCGAATGTTACACAAAACCGAATGGTTGTAAAATTATTGTATTTGGTGACACAAAACCGGATATCAGCGCCGATCAAGAAAATCACATACCAGATATTTGTGATACAGAGTAGCTGCTTAATGTTGGATTGTACGCAATATCCAACTTGTATTCTCCACTATAACGATTCTGGACGATACAAGGGTCATGGCAGCCAGTTCACAGCTCCGAAATAATACGATAGTGCAAAGAATAACTTAATTCAACATTTTCATAAACAGAAACTAACTCATTATCTAAAATCGAACCAGCTTAGATTTATTTAGCAGCACGAGCAGCGGCAAGAGCTTTAGCAGTACCATGTAGAGCGTATTTGTGGTTACGTTTGAATTTAGCATCAACACCTCTCAAAGATGGGTATTTGTTGGTCTTTGGCTTCTTGATACCATTTTTGTGGGCTTTTTTGGTTTGATTATGATTAGTGTGGTTCTTTGATTTAGACATTTCTATAACTAGTTGTTAGTATTACTGTTAACGTTAGACTTTGCAACACAATTATTGTGAATAGCCATCCTGCAGCTTAATTCGAAAATATGCTTTCGTGAGGGTAAATTTGAGGATACAGTCGTCCAGTGGAGGTCGAAAGTACTTCATGGATGATTGATGTTGACATATAGTGCAATGTTCTAAAGTTTTTCATTCCACTAACAATGAATTTCCTTTGATTGAATACAGGTCAGGGTGACAAGTTGAGTTGAGTTATGATAAATTTTGATGTTGCGCCTTCCTTTCCATTTGAATTATGTGATATGATATGATATGTGATTACAGGCATGTCAGAGAAGCAAGTTTCAAGCTTCGTACTATTCTTCAATAACAGGTTCAATGATTTGCCCACTTACTTCCTTAACTTGATGGATTCAGAAAGAGTCTACTTTCGTTGATGACTTTCCAACTTATTTTGATGTTTCCTATTTTCCATGAGAATTCCTCGCACGCCCACAGCACACGCGCAAATGCACTGCTTCCCCAACCGGTTCTCGCGGACTAGAGTGAAAAATTTCGTGTGACTGTGAAAAAGAAAATTAGGTCAAGGATGGTTTACATCACGTGATAGATCGAAGGGCTATGACCGTTATGAGCTTAGAAGTGCAATCAGAAGCACCGTTCAACCGCTTTTCTATAGAGGCAACTGAAGGGCGCATCTTCAATTCGATAATACACTCTACTGTTGTAAAGAATGGACACATCATAATGGCAGTAATATACCGCGCATGATAATAATGATCAATCAGGTTAATACCTATATAAACTACGTCCCATATTCTTTATCATAACATAAATATTGGGGAAGGGTACAAACAAGATGTTAATAAACCATCAGTTGCCAAACGCTGCAATGCAGAGGCATAGTCAGGAGATTGTATATGCAATGTGATCTCCAGATGATCCTCAAACAACTTTGTACCTGTGTCCAATATACCATTCAAATATAAACTTTCTGGTAAAACATAGTGCATCACTTCTTCATCTCTAAATTATTAAATAGTCTATTTCGAACAAAACAAAACATGCATACAACATCAAGATCTATTTAAGTTTGTACATCAATCTTGGAGCAACACAATCATTGATGTGATGTTGCAAGTGGAAGAATTCTTCAACACAGTCTTCTTTGTGAGCTTTTTCCTCGTAACCTTCCTCTTCTTGCTCTTTAGTGACTCTTTCCACACATTCAGCAAAGTGATGAACATATGGATGTATGTCTTCTTTATGGGCACATTCATCTCTTAATTTGTCTAATGGATCGGACGAACCTTCTTCTTCTTCCTCGTCATCGTCTTCCTCTTCTTCTTCTTCTTCTTCTTCTTCTTCTTCTTCTTCCTCATCGTTGTCGGCTTTGGCCAACGTTGGAGTGAAGGCTTCCTTTAGTTCATCTAGAGCTTCAGCTAACATTGAAAGCATGTTTATTGTAGGTGGATTATAGAGAACCAAAGACCGCCTCTGACCGTTCTCACTGTTTTTACTTCTATTTTTTTTTCAACATTTTCTAGTAAGCTTGATTTTGACGCGATCTTATTGGCCAGATTTGGGACAATTACAATAAGCTGTAGTCTTTAAAACCCATTCATTTCACTATTATACAAGTACACATTACCCCCGTTGGTTAGCTGCACACTACTTGGATTCAACATCAGAGTGTCTAGATCTCTTCTCTAATTTAGCAGTGGATTTGGCACCCAAGATACCACCACCCCAGTGTTTTCTGTTTTCTTCGTATTTCTCGGAGAAGTTGGAGTTGATGGTGGAAACCAAAGTAGCTAGAGCAGATTCGTCTTCAGCTCTAACTTCAGTCAAAGCAGCAACAGCAGAAGTTTTTTGGTGAGTCAAGGTTCCCAATCTAGCTTTACCTTTGATGATAGCGTATGGAACTCCCAGCTTTCTACACAAAGCTGGAAGGAAGATAACCAACTCAATTGGGTCAACGTCGTTAGCGATCAATACTAGTTTGGCCTTCTTGTTCTCAATTAAGGAAACAACATGGTTCAACCCATACTTGACAATGTATGGCTTTGGAGAAGCCTCTTGTTTGGTTTTTCCTTCAGCAATGGCAGCAGCTTCTTTCGTTAGACGTTCCTTCTTTTCAGCTTTGGTTTCTGGTTTGTACTTGTTGAAAAGTTTCAGAGCTTCAGCAGCAGTGTTTCTGTCCAACGTATGTTGAAATTGTGAAATAGCTGGTGGAACTTTCAATCTCAAGTTCAAAACCTTTCTTTGTCTTTGGAGACGAACGTACTCAGGCCATCTAACAAATCTTGACAGGTTTCTCTTTGGTTGAACTGATTGTCCGATACCAAACTTCTTTGGTTTGGCCTCAGCTAGAGAGTTTTTAGATGTGGTGTTCTTTTTAACTTTGGTTGCCAATGGGGCTGGAGCGACTCTTTTAGCAGGCTGGATCACGGAGAAAGTTAGTCAACTTGTCTTAAGAAACTTGTAAGACCAAAGGAAATGTCATTGTTGCTTTCTCTACAGTAACTATTGAATAATAGAAACTCAGCCTATACAATACAGCACATTAAATACAACAATTCTCAGCCAAAAAAAGGTTTCGTGGAGAAAATGGTTATAATTAAAAGTGCGTTGTTGTCAGAGAGGCCAGTTTTTCCAAGACCAGTTCGACAGGCGTGCAAAAAGATCGTCACAGAAGAAGCTTGAGGAGAAAGAAAAGAGTCTTTGTCCCTTCACTATTTCTCGTGATCTTTTATAATAGACACCACTGGGTTCAAGGATTTTCAAAAACACGACATCGTCAACACTCGAAATGCACAGGAAAAGATGCAAAAACGAGCTCCATAATGTCTTTCAAATGTGTAGTTAAAAGGTACTCACCATCGTAAAAGTTATGCGGTTTTGGATTTGTTGGGCTACTTAGACGCTCTGAGAAAGAAAAAATTTTTTTTTCCAATGTTGTTTTTTCTTGTTCGTAAGAGTGGAGGGGGTCCTGGGAAACCCTTACCTCACAGTATTGTGATAATTGTCTGTGTGAGTATGAAGTGGCCTCTTATGGACCCTACCCTTTCGAATCAACGAATCAGTCTTCCACTAGCTACACGAATTCATCAATAATAACCACCACTGAGGTTTGGTGATTGATCGGATTAGTCTATTTAGCAACATTAATGGAGATGGCGAGTATTCAGTGATTTGTAGTCTCTAGAGGACTGATGCTATCATTACTTATCAGCTCCAAGTTCAACCTGTGTTTCAACGAATCGATTTCATCAAGTAACGTCTGTATGTATTGAGACGCCAGCTCAACAGTTGTAGCTTTGCTGGGAATAGTGATAGTTGCTGAGAGTTCCTCCGGTATGAGAAGTCCCAAGTCTTGAATAGCTTGATTCATTCTGTTACGACGGCCCTGTTCAGCTAATTTGTGAGACGTTTTCTTGTGTGATGGATCTCCATTCTTGCTGTCTTCATCGTCAGAGTCATTTTTGGCTTGTGAAATTGAAGACTTGCGCTGTGACGAATTGGAAAGGGAGGTACGACGGGAGATTGAAACATTACCATTAGATGGTAAAATGACAGGCGAAGATCTTGATGAAGTTGAAATCTGTTCGCTTTTAAAGTTCATTAAAGTTGCAGGGGTGGCAGGCTGCGTTGAAGCAGATGAACTTGATGCTGCAGCATTAAGCTTCGGTGTTGTCGCAGTCAGTGACTTAGCATTAACGGATGCCCTTCTTGGACGCCTTTGCTTTGGTGGTGCCATAGCACCACCATCATTTGCACTTGTTTCGTTGTTGTTTTCATTGAAAGTTGGAAGTTGCTGCTGTTGGTGATGATGAGAGATATTCGTCACATAAGATGACGATCTTTTGGCTTTGATGATAGGACTTTGTTTAGCTATTCTTCCTGGAACTGTGGGGCCAACTATTGGAGTATTGCCAGGTGTCTTTCGTTTGGAATACTTTTTCTGTACCACCGCTGGTGTAGACATAGAGCTCGAGGAGCCCGGAGTTGACGACGAATCTTCGGGAGATGAGGATTTCTTGAGCTTGACTGGAGATCTAGCCTCAAGCGCAGGTGATGTGAGAGGACTGAAAAACGCACTGTTTGAGTTACTGATTTGATGATGCCCATTCTTATTCATGGCATCCATTGGAGTGACTGCTGGCGAAACCAGTGGAGTGAAAAGTACATCTGGTCTGATCGAATTGGACTGGCTCGGGGTGAAAGAAGGAGTGGCTTCAATTAAAGGTGACTGAAAGTTGTTAAGAAAAGAAGAGTTATTGGCACTGGAAAAATCAGAGACTTCAGTTGAGTTTTGCGTGATTGAAACATTATGCGAATGATGTCTGATTTGTTGTTGGAGTTGTTGATTTTGTTGCTGAAGAAGTTGGTTTTCTTGTTGAAGCTGCTGCTGCTGCTGCAATTTTAATTGCTGTTTTAGCAATAGGTTCTGCTGCTGTTGAGATAGCTGACTGTAATCACTTAATTGTGTGCTCAAGAGTTCATTTGGAAAGAAATTCATATCCAAATCGTTCAAATCGCCTAGATTCGACCAATTTGCCACATCCGTCTGGTGCTTGTTCGCTTGAGAAGGCTCATGAATATCATTAGGCGTTCCATCATGGCTCAAACTTGAGTCTAATATATCAATATTTGAGCCGTGTTGGAGGTATTCATTATAATCTTCAGCTGAGGACTGATGGGTAGGAGTTGCATTATCCACAGCTAGCTGATTCAAAATGGACGTGGTGTTGGGCGTATGGTGCTGATGAGAAAGTCCAGAGTGAGAATGTGATCCTGTGGGAGTTTGATTGTTATTCAAGGGAGAAACATCAGAGTTGTTCGAGGGGGAGTCAAAATCAAGGAACTGGTGATCATTATGGAAGGGATGAGATGAGGCATTAGCAGTGGTATTGGAGGGGGATGGGTTTGCAGAATTGTTGAAAATCCAAGATGAATGATCCATCAGAGCTGGTGATCTAGAGTTTGACTAATGAGCGTTGTAGTTTATTGGATAAGCAGCAATTGAGAAACAGAGGCAGTAGCAGCTAGTTGACAGGCGCAGATATAGATGGTAGTCTCAGGTGTTCAGGAGCTAAGAAGTATGTGCAGAGATCAAACTTGAACGATAATAAAGGAGCTCAGAATGAGAAAGTTTCGAGTCGTGTGTGATTTTGGGAGAAGCGTGATATTTGTGGGTTTATTGGAAGAAGCTCAAGCGTAGTGGTATGAATTTGGTGCATTTTCCCGTTTTTGTTATAATTTGGCCGGACTAGTTTCGCGGCTCGGAGCTTTTTTCTCTTAATTAGTGGGGCCTCTAGGAGGTTTAGTCACCAGGCGTGAGAGGGGACCTGTGCGTGTAGAAACCGGTTTCCTGCCTAGCTCCCATGAACTGGTCGTGGAACAACCAGTGCAAAAACATTCAGTTATGTTATAGACCCACGTGGGCCTTTTCTAGATAAAACTATCAGATTTACATCGCTCTACATGGTATATACAAAAAAGAAAAGTGGCTTTTAAAAACGTGGTCTCAATAGAGCAAGCAGTCACACGATTGGTTCAACCGTTCTATCGTTATCAACAATAAAAGTTGGTGCAAAGTTTATAAGGTTGGGGGATTGCTTTGTGCCTATAAGAACTTAGAAACAGAAGACTAGTCATAAGTTGATGGGCTCTGTCTGAGTAGGGGTCTATGGGGATTTGGTATTCATGACAGATAAATCATCGTTGAGGTGATCTAACTTGTATAGCATATATTTACATGAGAAAGGGGATTGAAGATCGCGTGTAGCTAGTATACTAGCTGTGGTACTGTAGCACTTGCAACTGTAATACTGCCAATTTTACGCTTATATTTGTGATCATAATCAAGCTAGACCACTAGATCAACTATTGTTGTTCGTGTCAGTAGACCACATACCATTCAACGCTGCGTCCTTGCTTTCATTTTTCAGGACTATCGGAAGTTCAATGCCATTACAGCTATAATATGTAATACACAGAGGCCTCCCGATTCATTTGGTTTATCGAGTGTATTGGTTTATCGAGTGTTCCCTCGGGTAAATTGCATGATGAAAGAAATGCAAGATTGACTTAGAGAGAACTTATGCCAGAACAAGCCAGTAAGGCCATAGCGAATAAACTGTCTTGAGCCCTAAGTATCTCAGGCAGACGTAAGTAGCTCTAGGAATGATACTTCAGGGCCCCCTACTTTCGATAGCCACCAGTATTAACATGAGCTTTGTTCCACGCAATTCCACATATATCGATCATTTACCAGATGTACCTCAATCCGAGAAGAGGCATCAGTGGTTGAGTATGACACGACGTGAAGACGACAGTTGACTAGCTATCAGCACCAGAATGAAAATCGAACTGTAGCCTATCGATTGACCATAAGAAGTAGTGATGATCGTTCGTGCGACTGCAGTATCATTTCTATCAATGTTTTCATTATTTTCAAAAAAATTGAAGAAATAATATTTTGAAAGGGACGGTGCCACACACTTCATTCATATACCACTCCTTAAATACCAACCATTAGCATGAGCGAGATCGATTTATACAAAACTGTTGGGGTTACAGCCGCTGCTCTGCTAGTCTCCACTGCGGTCTACCTCTGGCTGACAAAGTCCAAACCAGTCAAAGAATTGACCAAATTTGAGAAGCTGAACCTTTCGTTGACAGAGCTTGGAGGAAAGGCCGAAGTATTTATTGCTGTGATCGAAAACCAAGGGCCCGAAAATGATTTGGAGAAATACCGCTACAGGTTGAACTATAATTCGGAAGAGTTGTTGAAGCTTTTGATCAAATTGGACGGGGTGGAATTGATTGATGATTCGCTGAGTGAGGAACAATATATCGTGCTGAAGAACAAAAGAAAAGCTATCATCAAAAAGATCCAGCTGACAATCAAAGATTTGGACAATAAGAAGAAGGAAATCCAATGAGTCACGAGATTGGAATCTGTTATTATACGCGGTTTATTGCACTTTTTGGGGGTTCTAGATTGTAGGCTATATAATGCTAGTAGGATCTGGCGGCACGTCCACCGGGACCCTGACCTAGCCTTCACCTGTCAAGCGCGATTTTCCTTTGCCTAGGCTGGACCGGACCAGTTCTCCCGCGTTGAATTTAAAAAACTCGCACAAGTTTAAAATCAAAACAAAAGAAATTCAGCCTATTGAACTTTATTCCAAAGCGTTGTTCCAGAGCTCAGTTGCTCGGAATCACACCCATGGCGTTTTTTCTCCAATGTATTTAAGCTATCATCTTTCCACTAAATGCTGAGTGTGATGTTGAAACTAGCTGGGTGACGAATCCACGATGTCTACTCTTGATCAATTATCAATTGACACAATGCGCTCCAATGGAGATGACCAAATAGAACAGCCCACACCAGAAGCTTACACTGCAGCTTATTACGATAATGATGATGCTCAATCGGAGATATCAGGTCAGATATCTAGGGTGAACACACATATAAACAACATAAGGTTGACAAAAACAGAGACTGTCAAGTCGCTTCAAGAAGCTGGGTTGCAAAGCGAAGTGCCCGTTCCTGACTTTAACGCCCCATCAACAGTTAAAAACCCAATATTTCCTGAAGAGTACACATTAGAAACAGAGACAGGTTTGGTACCTGTTTCCACACTACAAGGTATAGGTAGGACCTCAACACAGTTGTTGAAACAGAGAACGAGGAGAAATTTGAGCGATGAAGAGGAAACCAACGAAAGAGACGAAGATTCAGATGTAACACAGAATCTAGAGAAGGAAAAAGCTTCAGAGGAATTGGACCCCGACATTGAGTTTGTTACGTTCATAGTAAATGATCCAGAAAATCCAAATAATTGGCCCACCTGGAGAAGATGGCTATACACCATCAACCTATCAATTCTTGTGATTGCGGTTGCTTTTGGATCATCCTGTGTCTCAGGTGGGTTGGGTTTGATCAACGATAAATATAATGTATCCACCGAGGTTTCCACCTTAACATGCTCCTTGATGGTTTTGGGATTTTCAATTGGTCCATTGCTTTGGTCTCCTTTATCAGAACAGATAGGAAGACAGCCGGTATACTTCATCAGCTTATTACTTTATGTCATCTTCAATATTCCCTGCGCCGTTGCACCAAACATTGGTACTTTACTTGTTTGCAGGTTTCTGTGTGGGGTTTGGGCAAGTTCTGGTCTTTCATTGGTTGGGGGATCCATTGCAGACATGTTTCCGACCGAAACAAGAGGTAAAGCTATTGCATATTTTGCATTTGCACCATACTGTGGTCCAGTTTTTGGCCCTTTAGTGTGTGGCTGGATAAATATCAAAACTGGAAGATTTGATTTGATCATTTGGGTGAACTTGGCTTTTGCAGGATTAATGTGGGTGCTATCGTCATTGGTTCCTGAGACTTATGCACCCGTCATATTGAAAAAAAGAGCAATCAGATTGAGAAAAGAAACAGGTAATTCTAAAATCATGACAGAACAAGAAGCTCAAGGGTTATCATTCAAAGAATTGGTTCAGACCTGCCTAGTCAGACCATTATACTTCACCATCTCTGAACCGGTATTGGACTTAATGTGTTTTTATGTCTGTTTGATCTATGCTCTTCTATATGCCTTCTTCTTTGCTTACCCAGTCATCTTTGGAGAGCTCTATGGCTATAACGATGCATACATTGGATTGATGTTGATCCCAATTTTAATTGGCGCCTGTCTTGCTTTGGTTACAACTCCAATACTCGAGAAAAGATATGTTGCAATGACAAGAGTGAGAAATCCCACACCTGAGGATCGTTTGATAGGTGCAATGATTGGTGCCCCTTTCAGTGCCATTGCTCTATGGATTCTTGGTGCAACTTCATACAAAGGAATTATCTGGGTTGGTCCTGCTTCTTCTGGGTTGGCATTCGGATATGGAATGGTGCTGATATATTACTCGATCAATAACTACATTATTGACTGTTATGCCGTCTTTGCATCCTCAGCATTGGCCACGAAAGTGTTTTTGAGATCCGCTGGTGGTGCTGCCTTTCCTTTGTTCACACCTCAGATGTACAGAAAGTTGGGATTAAACTGGGCCAGTTGGTTGTTGGCTTTCATCGCAACAGCTATGGTTCTGATCCCTTTCGGGTTCTACTACTACGGTAAGACCTTAAGAAAGAGACTGTCGAAGAAAAATTATTCATTACTTGATGAAGATTGAATGTTCACTTAATCCATTTTTAGATAAACATGATACACTAATACATCTAAAATCTAATAGTACTGTTCGTCAATATTTTATAGAGTAAATAGTTAACCCCGGGAGTGGCAGAATCAGACTGGACATTGATCTGATTCTACCAAGATTTGAGAACAAAGAAGACTACCATAGACGAAACGACTACATTGAGAGCATATTGATGCTTCGTGAACTTAGAAGATTTGGGGCGGCTAGACTTCAAGTGGCAGGATTTGAAAGAGTCAGATCATACGCAAGCTACTTAAAAACCAAAGAATCTGAAACATCGTGCTATCAGTCAGTGAAGATCTGAGGATATAAGAAAAAACAGCAGGCTGTGACAACCAGCTGCAATCAACCTGAGATAGGAACATAGGAGTGAACTGGTAAATTCAGTTTTGAGAGTAACTCGATGTACAAACTTGGTTTCCAGTAAACCAAAGCTTTTGGAGTTTCCAGAGACAGTGTCTTAAGAAAAATGATTTCTATTGAGTCCAATGAGATTAGGTATGGAAGGAGAAGGAGATGAAGAAGAACGGAATAGAGGAGAATCAGATGCTGTACTCTACAAGCAGACAATGAGCTGAAAGTATATATATTAGTTCTTTTAATGAATTGATTAAGGCAAAATAAAAAAAAACGACGCCTATACTTGAGATGTGACCTACCCAAGGAAAGTAGAAAAACAGAGAAAAAAAATTTGCCCAACGCGAGGCTCGAACTCGCAACCGTACGATTAAGAGTCGTACGCGCTACCGATTGCGCCAGCCAGGCAATTTTTTGAAAAGAAATTTCAGTAAATATTTAAATCAAACAGAGATCACGTGACTGTTATGCCCACTTTTTATGCGCGGATCCCGAAAACGCTAATATCAAGCATATTAGCGTATTTAGAAACAGCAGATTGCATCCTACAAGCCATCAGTAGCAGTTTAAGACAAGTTTCAACCTTCCACGATGTCTGGTGACCGAGATCGTTCTCGTCATCACCAAATGTCGTCGACTCATCGACCTCAAGAAAACCGACAAAAAAGCACCTTCACCAACGCAAATCCTCCTGGTA
>JAJLXG010000031.1:0-122429 GCA_030571235.1 Wickerhamomyces sp. yHMH26 | reverse complement strand
ACATCTGTCCATTATTGTATTAGTGATTTTTGCCGATTTCCAATGTTTAGTGCCTCATACCTGTCCCAATTGGGAAGTTACGAAGAAATCCAACACTGAATTAGATAGGGAGGCTTCGATAGTTCCTTGTGTAGGACTAGGTTTCCTCAATGGCGGCATTTTTGTATGCTCATACCGAGGTCGAAAGACCGTGTCGAAAGTCATTTTGGGAATTTTGTGTGCCTTCAGATTTGAAAAACAAGAAATAAACGACAACACATTGCCAACAGCTAAGTTCTTCAGAAATACACTACCTAAGTGACTTACAAAGAGCATGACTCCTACTGTAACTTAATAGAAAAAAGTTAGATACAAGGCTGAAGTGGCCACCTCAAAGCATCGTCATCTTAAATGTATAATCACAACACTTGCTGATGGATGAGATGCATCGAAGTGACAAAGCCTAACCAAGGGAGCAAACCCGAGTTCCCAAGCTTCGTTAAGTGCTTGATGTATGCAATTAATGTGCAGACGAGTAATTTACCTACTACGTTTGTTCTATCCAGTTAGTGAAGTGATCATTCTATTCAAATTCAAAAATAAGGCACCACCTCCTTCAAACAATGATCCTATATTCCCATGATGGCAAATGAACTCAACGAGCTAAGCAAACACAGTTCACATAATGGTCATCTTCCATAATTGCTTAAAGAACACTCAGTTTGTGGTTGCCGAACATCTATCACATCTGAGGTTTTACTGTTTTTTCAAATCTCAGCTATTGACCAAGTAATTCAACCATTAACTGAACAGATAGTTAACAAAGTCAAACACGCAACGTCCGGTTATTCTAAATCAATTGAAGTTTAAGTATGGGTGTGTTTTTCGAGGATCTCAAGTATCTGTCTCAATGTCAACATTTGGTCATATTTCAAGTTAGCGTTCATCCAGCTCTAGGCTCATCGTAGAACGAAATTCAATTCCAAGTGAGAAAACTCATATCTCAAAAGAGTGTCAACTCCTTCTTTCACTACTGCCAGAACCAGTCATGCCAATTGAATTGTGGTCTCTACTATACATGTTGCGTGAGTAGAGTCAAGTATTCAGCAATTAGATCTTATAAGGCAGTCTCAAATATCTTTTGACTTGTTCTTCTCTCTGCATGTGAGCTTCGTGAATCATGATAACAAAAGATGGCAACGATGAAGAACACAAATTTAGTGTTGGAGGCTTGTAGTATCTCAAAGGCTCGCATCACTTGAAACACTTTTCAAGCTCTCATCTTCTTCTTGTTGGTCCGAACTAGTAGACTTCTTGGACTAACGAGGTAAAAGTAGAGTTTAAGTGTTCGTATGATCAGCCGATTTATGTGTGAGTGATGGAACTAATCAAGAGGTATCCTCAGTAGTTAGGATTTAGATTATTATAATCCTTCATTGGTGTCGTTAGAGGCTGTGACGGTGGTTCGGTTGAAGATCAAAGGGATAAGACAGCCCTTTCAATATTTTTGTTTAGGTATCACTATCTGTGGGCAATAAATATCAAATTAATAAAGGAGCTCTCATTGCTTTGTAGACTGAATCCTAACTGTGGTGTGGACTGATAGTTTGTTTGGTCTTGATCTTTTGATTTCAATCGCTTTCAAAAAAAAACAAAAACAAACGCGAAATTTATTTTCGTCGACGACAAAATTCAAAAGAAATCAAAACAAAGAACTAAACAACAGCTATTCAAACTTCAGAAAGCCAACATTTTGTTTGATTCTGTTTAGATGGTTTAAAAACAGAGACGAAGTCATGAGCTTCAAAAAAAGTCAGTTTGAACCCGTTTGATCTCATAAGCCACATTCGTGCTTGGTTTTGGTCAATGCTGGTTTGACTACTCTTGGTGCTATTCGATGGAAGGGAGCTCATTTTAATATGGTCGCCAACTACTCAAGTCCAGTTTGAACACGAAAGATCACATCACATTGTTTCAGTTCCTTCCTTTCTTCCAATGTTGAATCGAAGAAAAGTATAAACAGTGTTTTGAAATCTAAGGTGTGAAACAGGTCCCCAATCGAAACTGTTCAGTTACAGTTGCTTCAATTGAGATATCATCAGGAATACATCAAATTGTATGGCTAATGGAGCAGCAGATGGACTGTCAGGGGTATTTGGGCTCTTCGGGATTTGCCTAGACCACTGCTTTCAATTTGGTTGAAACATACGTAGATTTGATGAATGAGTCTTGGACCTGACTATACAACGGAAAGGATTTACAAAAATTCTTTTATCTACTGAAATCAATAAACTCAGTGGTATGGGATCACCCCTAAAGATACAGGTGTTTCAATCAATAGATATGAGAACGGTCAATGCTTCTAAATCCCATTTCGCCTTCAGTTGGCCTGGTCTCTTGTGGCTATAGTATCTTTACTTCAAGGTACTGAGGTCAACTTTTTATCCTCAACTGCATGCTGCTGTTGAAGAATCGACAGTTGCAGCTGAAGATCTATAACAATTGAATCCCAGCTTGAAGCTCTAACAGCAACCACCTGAGACATCGTTCAAACCATAAACGACTCTGGCCTATGGAACATCAAAATCTGCTAAGCAACCCTAAGACTGACCCATGAGATTAATTGATAAAGATACTTTATGCTTTGAACTTATGTTGTTACAAGAGATTAATTCTACTTGGGAGTGTTTGGAATTTGTGTAATCAAAAAAAAAGTTGTCAATGAGAGAATGCGATGGATCATAGATCATGGCAAATCTGCCATAGGTGAATCAACCACCATATCCAGCATCAGATATCATGCTTGGTGCTAAATTGAGATCCTTAGCTGAATATTGTGATGGCTATTGATTTCAGATTCCACACCGTGTTTTTTTGAGGAAAGGCCCACCAGTGGCGCAAGCATATATTGAATTATTAATGCGAGTAAAACCTCAATATACTACGGGTTGAAGAATGGAGTTAAGATGTGTCTATTTATTGTATACAGACACCACCCTTTTTATGTACTTAGTAATAAAACTATTAAAGTGGGAATATTGATATAATCACAAACTCGACGACATAAAGCTCATTTATGACTCCGTGCATTCTGTTCCACTGGAAAAGCTCTATGACCATAAACTGTGGTACTTATACACTTGAACCATTGTCAAACTTTCTATTTGTAGAACGCTATTCAGACAGGAAACCAACACATGTAAAAATACAGATAAATCTCCCAATTCTCATCCAATGCCAGCAAAACTGTATACTTTTCGATTTCGAAGGACTTGAATAAGGACATCTTATGGCATTCTTTCAACAAGAATGTGCTCTGGACCAGTTACGCTCGACTTTAACCCAGTTGATTTAAATTTGATATCACGTTGAATTTTGCAAGCACATGAGATTCTAAATTTCCAACTCATGTCTCATAGACGAAACCAAGCCTTCTTTATCGAAATGCTTCTCTGAAGAGATGCTCTCGAAGTGAACTTTCGTGTTTAAATACTGAAGAATCCAAACTCATGTAAAATTAGTACTTTGTCGGGTTGTCATTAACTCTGGGAGACACTTATATCAATTAGCCTCTTATAACGTTGATTGGTCTCGATTCTCTATGAGTAGGCACTCTGATCATTGAGCAAGATGTTTTAAGGCTGTTCTGGGTGCCAAATTGTGTTTTTGTTTTCCTTTGATTAGAGGCCCCAATTTTGAGAGATTAAGTTGAAACTAAGATGAGTATCCAAGAAAACCAAAAGCATGTTCTGGGTAAGCTCAACGAAATTCTTACAAGATATCACCTATTGAGATCCATAACAGAAAGCTGTGTTCGGTAGTAATTTGATTTTTCTCGTTTGTTTGTTTGTTTGTTTGTTTGTTTGTTTGTTTTGATTTTCTTTTGTTGCTTCGATGTCGAGAAAAATAGAAAATTGGGAAAAGTCTCTGATATTAACAGTAGCCGACAAAGCACCTCTGAAAAGAACAAAAGGAACCAGATGAGCTACTAATTACGAATTCTATTCTCTTTTCTCTCTATACCCACATAGGGATCGTCTAGTTTTTCTAATGGACCGGTCATAATACAAATCCTTGTCACAAAACACCGTTCACAGAGCCCGAGCATAGATATCTGACTAAAAGTTATGACCCTACCACAAGCTTCGAACATTGATGGATAGTCACAGTTGTCAGATTTTGCTTCAGGACTCCAAACTGTTTGGGTGCCAGACTGATTAGCCTTGAGCCATAAGAAAGCATCTACTATTTATCAATCGAATTCAGAATTCTTTAGATCTGGTTCTGTGGTGCTTGGCTGATTGCTGTTATTCTGAAAAAGGTGAAACTCACTTCTTTTGATTGGCAAGATATATCACTCTATATCCAACGCCAACTGGATGGACCTTTACGTTACGATACCCAGTTATAATATTGTCACTAGATGTTAATGGTGCTTTGAAAGAAACATCAGAAATTTCTATCTGAAGATCAGAAGACTGAAAGTGAATTGGCTTACATGGGAATGCTATGCTATTTCAACACTTCATCATGTTCCTCTCATTGAAATTATTTGTTGTATTGTGTATTTCCTTACTCCAGTTTCCAGTGTCTGACTGCTATATCCCATATACTTATCAGACACTCGTGTAGTTTAACAAGATATCAGTATTATGACATTAAATTCAAAATAGTTTCAGTGATAGAGTTCTAAGGTATTGAATTCATGCACCCTCTGATCTCTCCTGCTTCGAAATCTTTGTTTGAGCCTTCACTTCCTCAAAATATTCTGATTGTCTCATCTTAAAACCCCACCTTGTGTTGTCAATTCCAAGAACTTTAATCCTCCAAGGGAGCGAAACCTCTAAACGTATAGTCAATTCAAATGCCGCACAGGAATGAAAAGCACAGATCAACTTTTGAGATGTACAACGCATGGCATGGGCAAGGGTGAGTTCTCTTTGATCCAAAAGATGAGAGTAGTTAGAGCATTCCAAATTCCAGACAGAAAAGTTCCTCAATAGAGGTCACAAATGTGGGAATCGATTTGGCTCTGTTAAGTTGTTAAAAAAAAAAAAGAGATTTGATGACACAGAAACAAAATAGCTTAAACTGAACGAGAGGTCCAAAGCCAAAATTTCAGTCAAGTACATATTGGAGACTCTCAATCGGTTTAATGATAAGTCTTTCGAATCTAATGCACCGTTTGAGCACCCACGGAACAACTTCAAAGTGTAGTGGAGCCAACGTAATTAATTTAGTGAATGCTTCAGCTAACAATTCTCTCGCAATTGATGTGAAAGAGTGATGTCTCTAAGGCATACACTCATACAATTGAAGCCAACTGAGTACCTCCAAACTTCAAAAGGGTGGGAACGCATTTAAGATTGTAGATCGGTGACGCAAAACCAAATTCTTTACTATCACAACTTAAATTCACAAAAAAACCAACAATAGACAAGGAAACCATTTGACACATTCTGTATCAGGAAAGAAGTTTCAAAAGTGCCTGTGACGGAAGTGTGTGTGTCTTGATCATATAAATCTTACAATACTAAACGTTTCAATTGAATCTCTATGATAGCAGTGGGTAGCCATGTGCATTTCTTCTTGCCATCATGCAAACACAAACACACACACTCTCTCTTTTTCTTTCGATCTCTTAAAAGAAGATACATTCAACCTGAAAAAGAAGCAGAAAAGTCCGCTATGTCTGCCAGTAAAACTCAGATGTTATCAATTCATATTTCACCCCCGTTAAGATAATTTTTAATGGAACCTTGAAACTTGTCCTTTCTTGATCGATAGCGATTGCTCGTTTTGATTAAAAAAAAAAACGTAAACACAGGGATTTTGGTATGGCCACGGCATAAATAAGATAAACAAAGGGAGGGTAATCTCATTTTCCACAAATAGAAGTAATCGTTATGAGTAAATTTGTAAGTAAATGCGTCAAGAATTTTGTTAATTTACCATTATTTTCTTCTAGTTTCTAGTAGTATCACTTTCCCCACTAATTTTCTAATATCAAAAATATTTTACTAAGAACTATTTTGAGAGCGATGATTTCATTTTGCTCATTTGTACTTTATAAAAGTTGTAAATATATTTCTTGAAAAATTTATAACTACAAAAATCTAAACTAACAGCGATTTGAGGCGTCTTTAGATATCCTAACCATTTCTTCATCCAAGAGACTATTAATAAGTCTACATTTAGTTAGCTTTAGTTGCAAATTGCTGCTCTTCGGAATATTAGTTGTTCGCGATCTTAATACACACTTCGAAGTCTTTAATACTTAGTTACCCGGTCTCTGCTTCCAAAACAAGCAACACGCGCTGGCAACTGACGGCCCGGAAAATACAAGCTCAAAAGCTCCATGAAGGAGCCTGGAGCTGATAACACCATTGACGGTCCGAAGCGGAACGTGAAGCGTCAAATCTGTTTCGAGTCGAGTGATCTCGATAATAATCAAAGACAAAGAATGCTTAAAAGCATCGTTCGTTGCAACTAATTACAGTCACTGAAGTGTTATTTGTTTCAAACTTCAACGAGAAATGTCAAGTGAATACGTTGTTATTGGATCAGGTATTATTGGTCTGTGGACCACTTTCAGCCTGATTGACAACCTGAATGTCGACCCAAAAAAAATTACCGTACTAGCAGAACATCTACCAGGTGACCAGTCTATCAATTACACCTCACCTTGGGCTGGTGGTAATTTCTCCTGTATCAGTGGTTCTGATGAAGAATCTCTACACTTTGATAAGGTCACATATACGAATTTTGGAAGAATTCAAAAACTTTTAGGTGGTGCCACTTGTGGTCTTGATCAAAAACCAGCTGCTGAACATTGGGGTGCAATTCCAAATCAAGACAAAATAAACTCATTGAAGACCTATTTGAAAGATTTCAGAATTGCTGAAAAGCACGAGATTGAGAACGGTTCGGTCGCTGGTATATTCTTCACAACATGGAGTATCAATTGTCCTTTATTTCTAGCCAATTTTAAGAATTATTTGGAGTCACTTGGTGTCACTTTCATTAGAAGAAAACTTAACCATGTTGCCCAGGCTTATTTTGATGATACAAAAGTGGTATTCAATTGTTCTGGTATTGGCGCTAGAAATCTCGTAAATGACCAGAATGTATATCCAACTAGAGGTCAAGTTGTTGTTGTGAGAGCCCCACATGTCCAGGAAAACAAAGTTCAATGGGGAAAAGGATTTGCCACATATATTATTCCAAGACCACATTCCAACGGTGAGCTGATACTTGGTGGATTCATGGAGAAAGGAAACTATACAGGTGATACTTTTGGATACCAAACCGAAGACATCATTAAAAGAACAACTGATCTATTGCCTAAAATTTTAGACAAGCCATTGGAAGTGATAAGAGTCGCCTGTGGGTTGAGACCAAGTAGACATGGTGGTGTTAGAATTGAACTTGAACAAGCAGGCGATGGTAAATTACTGATACACAACTATGGTGCTAGTGGGTATGGATACCAATCAGGCCTTGGCATGGCCCATAAAGCTACAGATTTGCTTAAGAAATACAGAGCAACTACTAAAGCTAAGCTATGATTTCATTATTTGAAGCATATGCAATGTATGGCAAGCTCCTTATTGAATTCAAATCCATAACGTTCTCTTAAACAAACCCATGTTATACATTAGAAACATATTTTGATTTACTAATTAGTAGTGTATGATCGTTCCCAAATTTCGCTGAGTTTATTTTCTTAGATCGGCTAACGCTATATCAGTTGCCATCTCGCTATCAACAGATATCAACATGGAGAGATTGCCATAGAGTGACACGAATATTGTCCATGTCCCATTGCCTACGTTTAACCTTAGTTTATGCTTCAGTGGATAATTAGCTGTTCAATCATGGACTCCAATCCAGCGACAAGAATCTTGGAATCTGGGCGGTAGTGTGGCCCCAAAGTCAGATTTCAGACCAAAAAAGTACAGTGATAAGGCCCTTATCACAGCTTTTGTTGACTTTAATCTTCCGCGTCGGACCGCACTTTCTAATAAATTTCGGAAGAGTATTGGCCAAAGTTTTGATAAGCTGATCAACTGGTAGTAAAATGTTCGGATCAAGTTGCTCAGAGAAACGATAAAGCACACTGATACAATAGATTTCGTCATGGACCCTCTATTGCCTGCTCGTATTTAAATACCTCTCAATCAGGCTCATTCTTCATAGCTTTGAAGCAAATGCTGAGTTGAACACTCATCAACACCATCTTATCCATGTCTTCTCCACAATACATTGATGACAAGATCGATCAGTCAACGACCACTCGTGGTGCCCACGACACCGAGAAAGGCTCTCATATAGAAGTACAATTGACAAACATCATGTCTCCAAAAGGTGATCTGGTTGAAGTTGTGAAATCTAAGGGAAACGATGAAGCTTTGAGATTCGCTGAAGAATTGGAGGATGTCGAGATTCACCCAGAAAAAGACAGTAAATTGCGTTGGAAGATCGACCTCATCATCCTTCCTATCTTTGCAATGCTTTATATGATTCAATTCATGGATAAGACTTGTATTGGATATGCTGCTATCATGGGTGTCAAGGAATTTTACAACATGGAAGGTCAGATGTATTCATGGACAACGTCATGTTTCTATTTGGGTTATCTATGTGCTGCACCGTTGAGTTCGTACTTGTTGCAAAGACTTCCCACCGTTTGGACAACAGGTGTTTGTATTGTGATTTGGGGGTTGATTCAATGTTTGACAGCTGTAACGAAATCATATTCAACCTTTGTGCTCTTGAGAACTCTGCTAGGCGTTTTTGAGTCTTTTGTCTCCCCAATCTTTGTCATCATGTTGAATCAATACTACAAGAAGAATGAACATTTTGGAAGAATGGCATTTTTTTACGGGTTCAATGGATTCGGTACCATTATTCTTTCTGCAATCACTGGAGGTATTTACAACAACAAGAACAGTTACAGCATCAAATCTTATGACATAATCTTCTTGATCATTGGTCTATGGACCATAGTTTGGGGATTCTTGGTTCTTGCTGTTGTTCCAAATACTCCAGGTGAAGCTAGATGGTTAACTGAAGAGGAGAAAGCTATGGTTGTTGCAAGAATCAGAAAGAATCAACAAGGGTTTGGTGCTAAGGAGTTCAAGAAGTACCAATTGATGGAATGTGTTTCAGACATCAGAACATGGGTTTATTTTATTATCGCTATCCTTGTGGCCATTCCAAATGGTGGTGCTTCATCTTTCGGCAGCATCATCATCAAGGGTTTCGGTTATGATACAATTCAAGCTCTTTACATGAAGGCTCCATTGGGTGCTGTTGAAATGTTCTTCTTGTGTACTTTGCCACCATTGACTAAGCTTATCTCATCGAGAATGACTATGGCCACAATTTATCTGGGTGCTTGTGTTGTTGGTACCTGTCTATTAGCCTTTACAGATGGCACTTCAGGTTTGGTTGGTTATTACATCTTGGGTGTTGCTCCAATTGGTATCATCACCGTGACTTCTTGTGTCAGTTCTAATACCGCTGGACATACCAAGAAACTTGCTGCCAATGCCATTTCATTGATTGGTTATTCTGCTGGTAATATTATCGGTCCACAAACTTTCCGTGCAGAAGATGCTCCAAAATACTCCAGGGCAAAAGCCACTATGGTTGGTTGTTACTGTGGTGCTATTATCATGATCTTGTTGCTTTGTATCTTGAACATCAGAGAAAACAAGAAAAGAGACAAGTTCAAATCTGAAATGGGTGAGCGTTATCAAGTTATCAAGAATCAAGAGTTTGCTGATTTGACTGATTTTGAGAATCCTGAGTTTAGATATGCTATATGAGAAGAATAGTGTACAAGCAATGTTTAGTTTTTGATTCCATTATATTGTCGTAGAACTATTTACATGATGTATTTAAAAGCTTGAGAGGGGTTTATACCAATTGTGCTATTCTTTCGATTGAAGAGTCACGAGTACTCGGACTCAATCCACCACTAAGATATTGTTGAAACAAAACTTTACTCACCAATGGCTCATTCACTGTACCAAGCTCTATAGTATCACCTTTGGAGGTGTTTTCATAAAACAACTTCAACTTACCATCTTCCAATCTTTCAATGACCAAGTTATGATTCTTAGGAACAGAACCTTTCCTTGAAAAAGTCTCTCTCAACTGTTGTAGTCCAGACTCGAGTCTCTCATCTTTTACTTTGGCAGCAAGTATCGATTTGATCAATCCGTCCTTCAAATGGTTGAAGTCTGTGTTTCTAATGGGTGAGATTCTAGCAACAAGACGGATATTGGAATCCAATAGGTTTGATATCAAGATTTTGGATTTCACTGGATCTTTCAATGCAACAAGAACGTTTTCAGAATGACTTTTAGAAGAATCGGTATCGATGAAGGCTTTTGATAGAAATTTTGAATCTAAGACAGTTGGAATCTTGATTAAATCCTTAGATGCAACATAAATACCCAGAACATAGACTTTGAAACCAAGAAATGTGACTGATCTGGTACCGTAACCCAAAAGCTCGTATGTCGTGGAGTAGTTTAATATGCTCGGTATCGGATCGACGGACTTGTCAACGGAGATGGAATCAAGTCTTTCTTTAATATTGGCATCCAGTGAGATGGGAGTGTTTGTCAGCGAGAATAGTGTGAAAGAAGCCGTCAATGAGCCACCAATGAGCAGTTTTTGCAGAGGAGTGAACGATCTGGAGACAAATTGCCGTGAAGCAGCAAGTCTCAAAAGCGTGTTTGTGAAGAGCAATCTCATTGTTCTCGAACTTTGGAGGTAATTAGCTGTTCTGGAGTGAACAGGAGAAGCTCATCTGAACGATTTTTAGAGGATGCGCCAAAAATCCGCGAATTAGCGAATTGGCAAGAGTTGGCGAAAACTGGTGAAAACTGCCATAAAAAAATTGGCAAGTTCTTTTAATTACAAAAAAAAGAAGTACACAAAACACAAAAATACATCTTTGTGCCAGATGACAAAAGTGTTTTAGATTAAAGAATCATGAGAAATTAGGGGTTTTCCTTTTCGCGATGAGTGTGCTCTAAGCACAAGACTTTGTACCAACGTCCAATTTTTTGCTAACTAAAATGAATGCTTTCGCCTCTTCAACGTACTCGTCCCACACAATTGATCACCAATCCACTTCTCCAGTTACAAACTTAGATTCCATCAAGGATAGCACAGCTGAGACTCGATCTTTAGTGTTGTCCCACGGTCAGAATTTACTTCCAAACCCAGAAGGATCCATAGTCATGAAGGTTTCGTTGACAAAATCACATTTCCTTGATGCATACAGTAAAGGTAAATGGAACCTTTCAAACGTTCCTTGCCCTGCCTGTTTCCAAGGTGTTGATATAATTACTCCTCCAGATCACTACAATGAGGTTACAAGAGTTCAAGTTGTCAAGAGATACTTGAGTAGCGAGCAATGGAACCACAAACAGGTGTTCAATAAGTTGCTTGCAAAAGCCTTGAAGTATTTTGGTGTTAAAGGTGCTTCTATTTCCCTAATCGATGGTAAGAGACAAGTTGTGAAGTATCAGGTTTCATTAAACATTAGTGAGTGTCCAAAACACGTATCCATCGATGCACATACCATCTTATCCACCGGTAACTTTGTATTGCTTGATGCATCCAAAGATTGGCGAACTTCCAAAAATCCGTTTGTTAAAGGTCAACCGAACATCAAGTTTTATGCCGGTATTCCATTGGTAACGAAGATGGGTGCTGTGATTGGAGCTTTTGCCATTTTTGATCCATTCCCAAGGACCGAGGTTGATAAGAAACAATTGGATCTTCTTAGAGAACTTGCAGAAGAAGTCATGTCAGTTCTAACCGCACCATCACAGAGAAGCGACAACTACAACAAGTCCGATGTGATGAGTTTGATCAAAATCATTGGACGTCCCACAAGTCAAGGGAACCAGCTCCTACCAGTTGCAGTGTACGAGAAAGATGGATCTGGGAGTCAATACACTCAAAACTTCAATTTCAGATATGGGAAACAAGGTTCTATGGACTCACAAGACTTCTTCTTGAACCGTGATATTATAAGAAGGATATCGCAGACCCGTGATATCAAGAAGGCCTCCGGTGAAATTTCGAAGATCATTGCTGAGAAGTGTCGCTTTGATCTTGTTTGTGTTGTTGAATTGAAGGTATCACAGAAATTCCAGATCCTACCTGAATTCTTCCCGCAAGAGAACACGATCGATGCAGAGACGTTCAAGTTTGCCAACAAGTTGATCAAGACCGAAAATGAACAAGTGATGAGTCGCTTGTTGGGTTCGTACGGTTACAAAGACTCGAATAATTTGAACTTTGGTAATGGTTTTTTCTATTCATCTCTCATATCTGAGTTTGGTATATATTACGAGTCTACGCCAAACTCGAGCGTTAAATTCCGGTCTGGAATCTGTATGCCCTTTTATAGAGTGAATTCCAAGATTGTGAGAAAACGAAAGATCATCAGAAGTGACAAGACCAGTGTTGGTGGAAAAGCCATTGATGTGTTTTTGAGATCAGGAGGGTACTTGATTGCAGGTTTCTGCGAGAGGGAACGGGACATTGATGAGTCTGCGATCAACTACACCTACGGGACTGCATGCTCACTTCGCTGTGTGTTTTTGTCCACGTGATTTAATTTAAATGCGTCACAATGTTGAATTTAGTTTAATAACAAGCGTAGATTATGTAAACCATCCGTCCCTCAACAGTACAAATTCAAAAACAAACGCAACTCTTGATGAATGAACACCACCAGCCAAAAACAAACGATTCCAACGCGGAATGTCGTTCACTGCTCTCAACCTGAGCGTCGAGGGAGTGGAACAAGATGCCGAGGAGCACACGAGAGAGCTGCAGGTGGGTTTTCACAACGTGTTTTCTGATCAACAAAAATGAACTGAGACTAACATCGTTATCAAAACAGGTTGAACAAGGCTTCAAGACTTTTGAAACTGCGTTGAGTTTACAGAAAAAGGGCAATTTCACAGAAGCCAATGCAGAATACAAAGAGCTTTTCAAGATCAACGTCGTTATCGATGATTTGAACGTCATTTCACCAGTGATTAGAACGTTGAGATATCTAGCGTTCAGAAATCGAGGACTTTTGCATCTCGAAGAGATAAAGATCAAGTTGGCAACTGCACAGGAAGAGACTCGCGAGCTTTTTGAACTACTGTTATTTGCAGTGGAAGATCTCGTGACCTGTTTGCAGTATAGCGATGGCGATTCATACGTTGTGAGGTTGGTGCTCGGTGTTTGTAAACTATTCAATAACAAGAGACTTTCGAGATTCTTGATCGAGTACGAACTGACGAAAGATGACGACGAGGTGGTGAATGAACGAAACAAGGAAACTTCGCATGAGTATTTGATGTTTTTACATGAAGAGGTGGACCTGTTGAAAGAATTGGGTGTTGACAATAAGGAAGAAGACAATGATGAAGCTGATTTGCCAAGTTTACCTGCTATAGACCTCTCATTCTTGAAACCAATAGTGGACTACGTTGAAGTGAGAACCCAACTGTTTCAAAATGAGGAAAGGCTGCTGTTGAAACTGGAGAATTGCTCGTGGACCACATTTGTTTCCGCATTGACTGAGGTTATAAAGACGAAATCAAAATTGCCAAAAAATAGAGACACGTACTCTTTGCTTGAAGAGCCAATGACTGTTGTGAAAGTTGCAATTCCTGAGAGAGTTGAAGAGGACAAAAAGAAAGAGACAGAAGAAAAAACCACGCGTGTTGACATTGTGGAGGAAGAAGATACGACGAAACATGACGTTGAAGTTGAAAATACCAAAAGACCTCTTCAAGAAGAAAGTGGTGGTCCACAAAGATCGAGCAAAAGATTCAGACAACAATCAGATGGTGAAACTACAGCAGATGAAGTACCACATTCGCAGGTGTTCTTTGAGAAGTTTGAAAGTTTCTTGGAGATATTTGGAATCGATTCTATACGGAGTTCCTCTTCAACAAAACTGAATTTGAATCTTCTGGAACTTTTTTCAAATTGGAGCTCAAGACACACAGATTTGGTGCAGAAGGCAAGCTCAGATTCACAAATGGAACTTTCGCAGCTGTTCACGCTGAATTCCCTCGATGATGAATTGAAAGGACCTGAATTCCCCAACGGAAATGATGATGATAATGAATCTCTTTTGAGGTTGATCAACAGAGTGAACAACATTGATACACATTACGTTGACTTGAGGAAACAGGTGATCGAACAACTCGTTTGTGGGAAAAGTGTCCATAGTGGTAAGTCTTTACTTGTTGATTATGAATGGGATCCACAACTATACTCGAACCTCGAAAGATTGGTCCAAACTGCTGAAGACGATTTATTAAAGGAAGCACAGGCACAAAGCTCCGAGTTATTGAATCTTGACCTTTATGTTGGAATTTTCGAGATTCTTGTCAACCTTTTGTTACTGCTGAGGTCTGATCAAAAGAACAATCCCAATGGGAAACACACTGTGGATTCTATCGAAGTTGTTTATCCGGCAGTGTTGAGATGGCATAAGTTCCTAGGACAACAACAACCTTTTCAAAGAGACTCTATCTCTAAATTGCGATACGATTGGACGAGTTTGTTTCTTTTGAACTCTATAGTTGATTCTGTTGATGATCTTAAATCTAAATTCAAACGGTTTCTTTCAGAAGTTGAAACCACAAATCATGAGATTGATCTTTCTTACTTCAACTATAAGTTCATCCCTACTTTGAACATTTCCACCATAAAATCACAAAGTGATAGACTCACCATCATCAATCAATTGGAAAACGCTCTTGATACGGTGAAGGGAGATTCCAACGAGACTGCACTCTTATTACAACGGTTGTTGACTTTCAATCCTGAAACTTCTTCAAACAATTTGAATGAACAGGAGAAGCTGATGGTTAGTTTCATCGACCAGAGTCCAACAACGTTATTACGGTTCAAACTTTGGAAGTTTTTGCGTTTGCATTTCATGAAGATTGGAGATTCTATTGCTGTTGTTGAATCGTTGAATAGGATTCTGCCAATGCTGTTGGATCAGTTGGAAAGTGCTACCTCGGATGATGACCAGTTGTTGTTGTTAACGGCGCTGACGCATTTTGGTGGCTTCATCGATGATGTTCTTAAGTTAGACCTTGTAAATACCAGTGCCAAAGTGAAAGAGTTATTGAGCAATGTTATCAAGGTGTTTGCTCAATTTAATGCCATTTTGGATATCAATTTCCAAAATGTGAAGAGTTTCGGGACTCTTTTCATCCAAAAGATCCTTGTTCAGACGTTCACTGTGATCATCTCCCTTCTCAAGATCCTGAATCCAGATTCCAATGAAGTGCTAGAGCTTTACCTGTTGCTTCATGATGAGCTAGGGAGACTGGCAGTCTGTTCTTCATCAAACGGTGAATTTCTACAGGCTTCCAAATTCATCCTTCAAGATATCCCACAAAACCCAACTTCTCAAGCTGTGGTGCTTCAACACCTACGTTGTCGATTCCATTTATCATTGGCATCAGAGACGTATATCCCCATTGATCACCATACCAACAAAGAGGACTTTGACAAAGAGAGTGCCATCTACTTTGCTGAACATGTGTTACGCTCATCATCAATTACGAAACCGGACGTTAAGAACGCTCTGGATTTACTTTATGAGGCCATTGGAGCCCCAGATTTCAACAACTTGTCGGTGCAGATGAATGGATTACAGCTCGAACAACTTTGGGGAACGAGCTTGAAGTTGCAGTCGTTCCATTTGGCACTTTCAGGGAAATATCAACTCTTTCTACAAAGAGTCGTTACACCAGAGACCAAGGTCATCGAAATGGGACTTTATTACCATTATGCCGTGATCAACTTGAACATCTACAAGGCACGAAAAAAATTGGCACAATCTAAGATCATTGACTTGGAGCTTATAATCAGGCTGTTACGGTACGATTTGATTTATGGGACCAATAGACCTGAGAGTTGGATCTATTTGGCACAGGCTTTAGCATTTCAAGTCGAGGATGATGTGACGTGGACATCTGATCGGTTGAATCAACAGGAGAAGAAACAACAGTCGGCAGAGACTCAGAAAAAGAGCCTGGTATGTTGGTTGGTTGGGTTAAGTCACATAGTGAACAATTTTGATCAGGTTGACGTTGAATTGAAGAAACATGTATTTATCAGTTTGAGTTTTGATCTGTTCTATGCGTTGAACAGGCCGATGGATGGATCCTCACTGTCGAGTTCCTCGTCGGACGTTTCGTTACTGATGACTCCCACAGGACTTGTTAAGTCGAGTTCCAAAGTCAGTTCTGTTGGCAGGAGATACCTTTACAACTTGGTTTTGAAGTTTGTGAACATGAGTTTGACTCTGAAAAAAAAGAACAGGAGTGGCGATAACGATGATGTTGATGATGGGGTTTGGCTGTTGTTACTTCACAAGACGAAAGTTCTGAGGAAATTGGAAAAACCTTTTGACGTTGTTTTGAAATACTGCCTCAAGAGTTGTCTATGTGGTGGGGAGAACATCGATCCTTTTTACAAGTACTGTTCTCTGGTCTGGAAGTACTTCATCAACACTGGAGACTCTTCTGGTTCGATCAAGTATCTTGTGAAAGTTGAGATGTTTGCCAACTTGAAAGAAAATCAAGAAAAGAATGATAGTGGAGAGGATGAATTTGCAGTTTTGATCATTAAATGTTTGTCGAAACTAGTGTCATTGGACAAGAAGAAATGGCATCATAAGCCACGGACGAAATTGGCACAGATCTATTCGTATTACAAGAAATACGAGATGGCACATGAGATTATGCAGCCTTTAGTCATCCTGAAATCAACAAACAAGAACCTGGTTCATATTTGGAAACCAGAGTATGAACAACCTGGAAAGCATTTCATCTATGTTCACAATTACGCGAGGTTCTACATTAATCTGATGAATGTTTTGGGAGATTTGAATGAGATGGTCCTTTTCACGAAGAAATTAAGACGTGTTGGTTCGAGTTTAATTAATTTACCGGACGTTTGGGATTTGGCGTGTTCTGATGTTTGTGGATTCGTCAAGGAGATTATGGATATTCCGTTTGGTTTCACAGACTTAGAGGTTCCCAAACTACACTTTGGTGAACTGTCAACGAATTCAGAGCAGTTGATATCGCAGTATACGAACAACAACAACAATAATAAAGATGGAGTTGAAGATGAGGAGGAACAACGGTTGTTCGTGCTGTTGCTGGAGATTTACGAGATCAGAAAGATGAATAATGGCTTCGGTGCGACAAGTTTGATCGATGATACTTTTAATGCCATCTATTTGAAGTTTTACCTTTCAAAATTACAAAATGGTTCAATTGGACAGTCAACGTCAACATCAACATCAACGTCATTATCAACAGCAACGACGACAACCGTCGAGACAAATAATGCATCCCCTACAAAAGTGAAAGTGGCAAGAAGAGATCTGTTAAACCTTGCTGCCAATTTTGCAAAGACCATCGAACCAAAGTTAAAGAGCAAGAGAATATCAGACGATGTTAAATTGGAAATCTCACAAGAATTGATTGAGAAACATCGTACAAGAATGATAGAGAAACTGTGAAGGAATTGTCATGTTTATTTGGCAAAATGTAGTTTGATGTTCAACCACTGTCTTGCTTGAACTTGGTCAACGTTTAGACCAACATCACCATATGTTATTGGGGCATAGAACACAAAAATTGAGACCAGCGCAACACTCAGAACCAACACTACAGAGTTCAACACCACTGGACGATTGTGGCCAATAAAAAATTCCAAGATCGATGCGGTCAACAACGCAGCTATCAAATGTGCAGGTAAATAATGATGTAGGAACTTCTGTCTTGACATGAGGAAGAAAAACACATAGTGGGAGAGATATCCAATAAACAAGAAGCCGATGTTTGACAACTGTTTTGACTGTTCTTGAGAGACGATGCTCACTTGACGTTGTTCCACAATCTTGGCGGTGGTATAAAATCCAACAAAGAGTGCAATGACAATGACTTCCAACCACCAACCGAACAAGTTACCGATGAAATAGATCTGTCTTTTGGAGTCGTTTTGAGTCCAGAAAGAAACACCAGATAATGATCCTGGCCAACTTAGAGGATCCGAAGCGAATGGATGTTCGCTTGAAAGTTTGTTATTCTGTGCAAACATCGTCAATTGCAATTCCCACCATTTCTTCAAAAATGGTAATTTTTTGACAGGTTTTGGAACGTAGAATTTACGAGAATCATTTAGATCACGAATCTCATCGAAGACCCATGCGTTGGAAGGGTCAGTGATCTTCTTGTTACCATTCACTTCCAATTGGTTAAACCCCCATTCTGGCAACGTCACGTCATCATGAGTCCACAATGCAACGGTGGTATCACGATGTAGGATTCTCAACTGGGATGCTTTTGTCTTGATCACAGCACCATTTGATGCCTTGTCGGCCTGTGGAAGTTTGAACAGTGTCTCGTTGAATCTGGCGAGTGCAATTTCCTCGTTAACGGTGGTGAACTCTTCATTGGTTGGATATAACGGAGATGCAACGTCATGTGCCAATAGATACGTCTTCGTATTCACATGATAGAATCTCACAATATCGTTGTTTCTAACTGGATGGTGTAATTTCTTATCGTCTTCCAACGGTTGGATTTGCCAATAGTTGTTGATATCATATGGGTCAGCTTTGAAACCTGTAACCTGTTGTCCTTGAGATGACACACGACCATCTTCATAACGTAATGGGTATTGATAGGAGTGAGAGTGTAATAGAGAATCAGTTTGTTTATGCCTTAATGTAATGACGTCATAATAGTTCAGTTGTTTGGCTTCCTTTGCCAATGGAGAATCTCCTAAAGTTTCCTGGAAATCAGAGCTCATGAATCCATCACCTGGACCACTCTTGTTTAGAATCTCAAAATGAACGTAGAACCAGAACAAGTAGATCAAGAATGGTAGCACAATCAGACCGTAAAATCTAGCAACGAAGTGTCTTGTGAATTGTCTCAAAGTTAGCCCACTCTTGACATCCAAAAGTCGCCACAGATCCAATATAACAGCAACTCCGACAGTGATGAAAGTGAAAACACCAACGTACTTGGTAGAAATGACAAAACTTAGTGAAACACCAGTTGAGACTAACCAAAGCCACCAATTGCGAGTGAAACTTTTCCTTTTCTCCTCTTTATAGAAACGCACGTAGGAATAGATCGACAACGCAACACCTAAAATCAAAGTGGCATCCAAAAGAATCAATCTAGTCTCTGCAACATGAGCATTGTCAAACAAGACCAATAAGGACCCAAAAACAGAAGTCGCAACGGAATAGTCCAACTCTCGCAAGGTTAAGAACAACAAAGGAACAGTCAAGGATCCCTGGACAGCACTAAGCGAACGGTAGGCCAAATAAGGAGCCTTATTAGTGACGTAAGAATCACCAATGTTGTCGAATTTGAAAGAACCGTCATAACCAACTAACCAACCGACGAATGCAATGAGCAATTTGGCAAAAGGAGGATGTAAATCAAAGAAATATGTTCTCTCGAGATAGTACGAGGCGAACTTACCGAAATGAACCTCATCGAATACGACCTCGTTTGGAGTGTCGATCTTGTAGAAACGAGTCAGGATGGCCAGAGTCGTGATGAAGATTATGATCAACGTGTCATTGGAACGGTTGTTGTTGTTGTTGTTTGTAGAGTGGAGTTCGAGTTCGAGTTCGAGTTCAGGTTCAAGATCCAGAACCGTTGTGGATCCCTTCTCTCGCTTGGATACGGCGGCTTTGCCCGTTCTCTTGCGCACTGAGGACATCTTGCACTTTCAATTGGGTGATTGTTTGTTGGAAGGAAAAGAGAAGAGAAGAGTGAGACGCATTTTTTGTTTATTTTTTTTTCTAAGTATTTATTTTTTTCTATACGTGTCAACAACTTTTAATGATGAGCTGGTGAGGATTATATACAAAGATTTGTGTCTGGAGAGAGGTCAAAGTCATTTCAATGGGAAAGGCAACTTTCTGTGGATTCGTTGTGTGATCTGCAGCAAGTCCTGTTCGTCTTTCTCACCCACAATGCCATGTCTTATCAGGAAATCAATCACAACTAGAGAACAGTTCGGTTTGAACTTTCCCCTTTTGAGATTCTCCAGGATCAACGATATCTTCATCAATTGGAAGTCCTGTGATTCTCCATCAATGGGAATAGGAACAGTTTCCAGGTCAAACTCTAGATCAAAAACGTACTCAACTTCAGGTTGAACAAGGGAGTCCTCTCCTAAGTTCACAAAGATATAACTCAAACTTCCACAACTCTTGAGGTTCTTTTGGACGAATCCCTCAGAAAGACCTGCCTCTTCATAACTCTCTTTGTAAACGGTTTCCAACACTCCGTATGGAAACCCAAGACCACCAGCAACGGTATTATCCAACATCCCCGGGAAAGTAGCCTTGGTTAAAGATCTCTTAGGAATCCACATCTCTAGCTCACCACTCAGCGATTTTTCCCGTGGGATGTATCCATTGATGTGAATCCCGTACATCACCACTCCCAACAATGGACTGAAGGCTCTTTCCACGAGGAAATATGGGGTGTGATGTGGGTAATACACCGTGTAGAGTTCGTCTCTCCAGCCTCTTAGCGTCGTGAAGGTGTTCAAAGCTCCGAGTTTCGAAGCCAAAGAGGCAATTGCTTCAGATCTCTTTTCTAGAGTATCCAATTGTGGGTTAATCATCAGTGTCCGTCTCTTTTTGTCAATTTGAAGAGTTGTGTCATCTTCCAATAAGGAGATGGCTTCAACGACAATGGGGAGAACGTAGCCCAATTGTACCTGGGAGTCATGGGAAATCAGAAAATAGAGATGCTGATGGTCTTTCGAGTCGTAGGAGAAGCTGTCGACAGAATCAACGATCGATAGAAGACCACTCGACGCCATTTAGTGCTTTTTTTTTTTCAGAATATCTCTTCCAATTTAGTGCTTTCAGATTTATTAAGCAAATCCAAGTAGCAAAAAAAAAAAAAAGCACTCATTATGACTATATACAACTTCTTCATCAATTTATTAAATAATGATCAAAACGACGTTTCAGCGAGTCGTCTCACCGCGTCGTCATGTTGCTACTGCCGTGAAAAAAGTATACACCTCGGACTATGCCAAAAAAACTACAGCTGCACCGCCAGAGGATACTTTTGTCGATGTTCCAGAGGTCAATCTTAACAGCACCAACGCGAACGCGAGTTCAAGTGGTGTCAACGTGAAGGGACTCGGTGGGCAGACTCTGGAGGAGAAGTTCCCACAGACGTTCCAAGATGAACCCCCACTGCTGGAAACGAACACAAACACAAATGAGATTCATTGGCCAACTTCATACTTCGGTCTTGCCTCCCAACCGTTCCCATCAACATCTCAACAGACTTTGAGTGAACCTTTGTTACCACAGGATATCGAGATCAAACCAGATGGACTGATCTATTTACCCGAGATAAAGTACCGTCGTATCCTGAACAAGGCGTTCGGTGCCGGTGGATGGGGGCTCGTGCCTCGTTCACAAACAATCATCACTGATAAGCTTCTGACGAGGGAATACGCACTAGTTGTCTTGGGCAGACTGGTGTCGATAGCGCGTGGAGAACAGGACTATTTCAGCCAAGAAGGAATTCCTACTGCTACTGAGGGTTGTAAGAGTAATGCGCTGATGAGATGCTGCAAGGACCTTGGAGTCGCTTCTGAACTATGGGACCCAGTTTTCATCAAAAGTTTCAAGAAAGAGTGGTGCGAGGAGAAGTTTGTGGAACATGCCACTACTAAGCGTAAGAGGAAGTTGTGGAAACGTAAAGATCGTGTTTTCGACTATCCGTATAAGGCTATCTAAATAGAACGTTACAAACGATATACCCACTGAGCACCAGGTGTCCATTTGTAGAGATTGTTATTAGATTCGATTCTTTGTTTATGAGGTCAAAGTTGAACTTGACAAATGGGATCCAAATGGTTTGATTTTGAGAAATATGAATTCCATTCAACGTTCTAATCCTCAGAACTGGTTGCGGTTCCAATCCATCTTCATCTTCACTCGTTGTTCCGTTATGTGGGTGGAACTTTGAAAGAAACGTAGAATCAATCAACCGGTTATCAAAATCAACCATGTTTAACTCCAATAATTCCAATTTCAATCTCATCCCATCGATAGAATCAATCTGTAAATTAAAATCATCCAATTTTGTCATCACTAACTGTCTTTTATCAGATGATCCGTTTATTATAAAATTCCAAATGTTCACCGTTGACTCTCTGAAACATTTTAATTGTTGATCTTTTGAGAAAGTTGAATGGATGTCATAAAAGTTCGGTTCTAATTCGATGGACTCATTCCAATTGTTATCAAACCATTGATCATGGAACTTTGAGTCAATTGCAAATAACTCTGATGAGAATAATAGGTGTTCTTTTCGTGGAACTTGGCATTGTTTCAAATCACGAATTCTATCAATAATTAATTCATCATTTCTCTCATCTCTCTCACCACTACCGCCACCGTTCTCCAAAGAAAATCGATCTTTGGATATCAACATCTTACTTAGATATTCGACTGCTCCACTTGATAACTCATCAACTTTTGGCCATAGTTTAAACGTGTACTTGTTCACAAACGATACGTCTTCTATCTGAGTTACGTTATGTGACAGTACAACGTTTTCCAACAGCTTCTTCAATTTGAACTTTTTCAGTAAACCTTTTGGAATCCAAAAAGGATGTCCCTCTGTGGAAAACACAACATTCATCGAACCTTGATTCAGTGGATTAGATTCGTCAAATAACAGATAAAGATACATCAACGTCTCACTCAACACAAAAGATTCCATACGATCTTGTCTTCTCCCATTTCTTAAATCCTGATAACCTGCAAACCCACATCGACTTTTATAAATCTCTTCAAAATCTTTTAAAATCCGTTCACCAACTCTCAAATACAATGGATCTCTCGTTGCACGATACAAATAGTAAGTCGACTCTATGAACTCGGGTCTTAGAGGATACCATTCCAAGATTATAGGTTCAACCTGTGAACCTGTTGAGAATTCAAATTCGTTTGATAAAAACATCCAACGTTCAGGTATTGCAGAATATTTGTTCCAAAGCTTCAAATAAGGCAAATTCACTTGGATAGCGGTTTGTAAATCGCCAGCTAGTACCAAGACACCTGCAAAAAAAGCTCCAAGGGAATCTATCCATGGATTTATGATCGATCCTGTCTCTACTTGGACATTAGTGAAAAACCATTCTAGTTTCGAGTGAATCATCAGTGCTCTATAGCTCCTATCCCAAATCTCTTTCAATCCATCATCATCAAACAAGATTGACCCTTTCAAAGCATACTCATAAAACGAATCAATAGAGGCACCAACACCAGAAACGGTGTCTAACCATCTACCATTTATTGGATCAAAACTCATAGACAATAGATCCTTGGAGCTTCTCGCTTTCCAGATCCTATCAAACGTATTGCGTGTGTATCGTTCATATTTTAAATCTCCAGTGAGGATAGATAACAATGTAAATTCAAACATTGGTGATGTTGCCCCTGCAGTACAAGTTTCTTTCAAAAGGTCAGTGGGGATGCCATAGCAACCTTTTTGTAAGTTCACACGTGCAAGTGGTAATCCTGCTGAGTTAGATTGATACGCAACTAATAACTTATCGCCTAGATCTTTTGCTTTTCTTAAAACATACCCATCATAATGTGGTAGTTTGAAATGATCATTGGCATAAAGATGAATGGATAACAAAGAACCGAGAGCACGAATAGTGGTCTCGAAAACCTGAACAGTAGAGTCAACATTGAATTCCAAATCATCTCGTACGATACGTAAATATTCAACGAACTTGGCTTGATCTCCCATTATAGCAAATGTAGTCAGTGTGTCAAGAAAAGTTATCGAGTAGTTTCCCAAGACGTCATTTCTATTGATATCGTAAATGTCTAAGTTTCTCTCATATGGCAGACAAGTCAAAGGCCGGACTTCATCTGCAGGGTATGCTTTCTTCATATATGAATCCCACCCATGATCGAATAAATTTCGGGTTCTGGTCCTCAGTGATTCCAAGTGTTGTTTGGTGAATGATCCGTTTATCACACGACATTGGATTGTCGAGAAGAGCGAGATGGATATGAAGAGTGTATGGAAAAACAAGACCATACTTTCAATTTGTAACGACCAAGTCAAACCATCTGTCCCTTTTCCTTTCACCAAAATTGCCCTTTATTGTTGATTGTGTTGGGGTGGTTTCTTTTCGCTTAAAAACACGAGAGAGCACCATTAGTCACGTGCAATAGCACGTGCTTTAGGATTTTTGATTCGATTACATAATGTTTATTTACATTCTACCTAATTGGGAAGTCTAATTGAATTAATTTACAAAAGGAAGTCCATAGAATTTTTTAAAAAAAGGATTGAACCACCTGTCAAATCTTGAAAGATCACCCATAAACAGCTCTTATTCTCTTTTCGTTACAGATACATACTGAAGTCCCATAGCATGTCACAAAATCCAGTTCAACCACTACATCCAATCTTGGATAGTAAAGAGAACGTCACAAAAGCAAGAGTTCATGAATTGGCAGTACAACAGAAATTAAAATATGTATCACCTTCAGATAGAAAAGAGAACATGTCACCAACTTCAAAGAAGTTGATGGATCATAGATCAAAACATATCTTCCAGTAAGTACTCTGAACAAACTACAAATTATTCGGGGTTGATCGCTAACAAATTACATAAATAGAAATCCAGTAAAGAAGTTATCGAGTTTGAGACTCGAGGCTGCACTTAGCTCTGCTTCAGATGGGGAAAATTAGCACATAGAGTTTTCATTTCATACTATATGTTGTTCTTCTGTTTATATATTCTGATGCCGTGGATTCTTTGGGTAAGATTGTTGTTTAAAATCTCTGGATTTTCGGTGATTGAAGGGTTTTATTTTATAAGTTAAAGAGTCCAAAGGTAATTGGTCCGTCAAAAGGTTTCTATTTTCTGTTTTTCAGTTGTTGTTGTTTGGTCACTAGACCATGCTTGAGTTGGTCTGATTATAAGCTGTTGATAAGATATGGTGTTGAATTGTTTTTGATATCGAGATGAGAATGACAGCACCAAGATTTCATACAACTATTGTCGATTCATATTATGTGTGTATGAAGATGCAACTTCATACCATGCTATATTTCCATTCTTGTTTTAAACCCTGCTATAAATTATGCTGTAGAATACTCTCTAATTTTACAATAATGACACTATTGATAAGGGCAAGAGTTGCCCCGGTTTGCTCTTCCTTGGATCACTGTATTTAATACCATAAGCCTTGAACTTTAAGATCTTTATCTAGGAAGCAATTAATAACATGCAAATAGATACAGTGATAAGAGATATTATACTGTGTTACCAAATATGTCTCTATGCCCATAAAGGAGAATTTAGTTGAAGGTGTCAACTTGCAAAGATTTCCTCCGCCTTGTTTGAATTACTGGGAGTACGCTATCGGGTTGTGAGCTAAACAGGAGAGACAACGCATGATTGAAAGTTCGAAAATAGCCAGAGCTCGAGATCACGAGCACACTGATGTATGTTCTTCTTTGCCCGTGTACCACATAAAAGCAGTATATCAGCCCATGTGTCTATCAGTATTTCTCGCAGTCACAAGCACTGATGGTGGCAATGGTTCTTCCCAATATGGGATTTAATTAAAAACAAATAGTTTATTTGTTTGTTTTGATAATGTTTATGACACTAGGGTTAGTCAGAAGCACTATCACGTGATATAAAGATATATAGTGACTGCGCAGTCTTTCTTCAACTAAAAGATGTTTGGATGTATACTTGAAAAATTCCTGAAAAACTAACCCACACAGGTAATTTCCCTTTCAGAGAGACGCAAAACAGGCGAAAAGGTTACGAAGCACCGATTCAAGAGCGAAGTGAAAAAAACACCAAACATCTTTTTGATCAAAATATTGTAAAGAACACTATAGTTAAACCTTACAAATCACTATACATCAATCAAAATGGGTAGAGGTCCAAAGAAACATCTCAAGAGATTAGCAGCTCCATCTCACTGGTTGCTAGACAAGCTAAGTGGTGTCTACGCTCCAAGACCATCCCCAGGTCCACACAAATTGAGAGAATCATTGCCTTTGATTGTCTTTCTAAGAAATCGTTTGAAATATGCCTTGAACGGTCGTGAAGTCAAAGCCATCTTGATGCAACGTCATGTCAAAGTTGATGGTAAAGTCAGAACCGACGCTACTTTCCCAGCTGGCTTCATGGATGTCATCTCTCTTGAAGCTACCAACGAAAACTTCAGATTGGTTTACGATGTTAAAGGTAGATTCGCCGTTCACAGAATCACCGATGAAGAAGCTTCATACAAACTTGCCAAAGTTAAGAAGGTCCAACTTGGTAAGAGAGGTGTTCCATACGTTGTTACTCACGATGGTAGAACCATCCGTTACCCAGACCCAGCCATCAAAGTTCATGATTCCGTTAAAGTCGATCTAGCCACTGGTAAGATCTCTGACTTCATCAAATTTGACACTGGTAAGTTGGTCTATGTTACTGGTGGTCGTAACTTGGGTCGTGTTGGTGTTGTTACTCACCGTGAACGTCACGAGGGTGGTTTTGATTTGGTTCATATCAAAGATACTCTTGAAAACACTTTCGTTACTAGATTGGCTAATGTCTTTGTCATTGGTGAACCAGGTAAACCATACATTTCCTTGCCAAAGGGTAAAGGTATCAAATTGTCTATTTCTGAAGAACGTGACAGAAGAAGAGCCCAACAATAAATTTAATGTTTGTTGGTCAATTAATGAATTCAGTGCTATATTGGGGTGTGTCTTGTTTAGAGTTTTGTGTATGAAGATGTGGAGTTATGGTCACTTACAGTTGTCCTAAGAAGTCTGTTAACCTTTATGTTATTACTTTTTTTTTTGTTATATATGCATCATTTTCAAATGTTGTTGGAACACGTCCTTTGTAGCACTAGGCCCACTTGGTGGAAACGTACTGTGTCAAGAGATGTCCTGTACTTTCATTGCCATAGTATGCAACATCGCTCAATTCGTAAATCCTCTCATTGCTCAAATTGTTCAAAGCTTCCAAAACGTTCTTTTCAATAAAATCATAATAGACCAAGTCAACATGATCATTCTGTGCCTCCTGTTCTTCATAAGATTGAATCACGTTCGGTGATGCAAAATATTGGACTGAGTTATGGAATACATCGTCACCATCACACCCGTAATCATCACTTGTAACGAAACCTTCTTTGAATGTAGGTTCATCGATAGCGGGACAAGTTTCGAATTTTAGACCATTTATTTCATATTTCAATTGCTTAGTGGATTCTCTATGTTGCAGTATGAATGATTCTGGCATTGCTAAGCCCAAGATGTACTTTTCATGATTCAAGTAACTTTCAACTTGTAATGCCAATGACTTTGGAACTTTCAAATAATGCCAATTATTCTGGAATGGTGAGACGATAAACTCAGTATCAATGGTATAATCGCCTTTGTATAGATCATATCTCACACTGCCAGAATTCACAATGATGACTCTATTTTGCGATTCACGACCCTCAGCATATTTTAGTGTTGGTAAAATTGAACTGTTCAACAAGGTATAAAGACTCAGGTCATGACCATGTGGATGTTGTGTCATCATGTACGAATTTGGAACGTATCCAAAACTATGAGTGAGATTGAGTTCTATTCTCTTGTCAGTAATATGCTGTGATAATGCAGTACCCAATTCAGTATCAAATTCCAAATGTTTGCCCAATGATGGAAGTGAACTCTTCACATGGTGTCTGAAACTCTCTTTGTTGAAATCAATATATCTTCTATTGAAAAGAGGTGGTTTGGAAGTGGTATTCACCGATAACCATCCAACAGTTTCACAATACCTTCCACTCTGTAATCCAGTCGAGAAATCATCATAGACTGCAAAATCTCTAATATGAGAATGACCACCGAAATATTGTATCAAGGTGTTTGGATAATGCTTTCTGAGTTCGTCGTGTAATTTATTGATTTCTTGCCAAACCACATCAGTTACTGGTATATGACCAAAGATCACTAGAGCATCGACGTCTTCTTCTCTGATTGTTTCAGTTAAATTTTTGAACCAAGACTGTTTGATTGTCTTCTCAACTGAATGTAATCTAGTCTTTGAGTTGAATCTTTGAAAATCAAACATGAACGATAGCGACAAAATTTTTTTTCCTTGATTTGGAGTTGTGAAGTATCTGAACTTATTCCCAAACGGAACCCATTCCTCAAAATTCAAATGATATTCAACATTTGAACTGACATAACGTTCACCGAAATGTTTAACGACAACTTCGTACTCCTGGTCGGAGTCCTGCTCATTGTACAACTCATGATTCCCCAAAGTGATTAAGTCATAGCTCTGTTGGATGAAGATCTTGGTAGACACAGCGCCGTTTGGAGTAGTCACATCACTCAGTCCATTCCCATCATGTCTATCACCAGTGTCAACAAGCAACAAATCGACATTTTTCTCAAGTGCAGCATCCCTTAAATGATGAACAAAAGAGTACAAATCACCCCAATCAGCACTGTACTGTTTTTGGTTCAAATGTCCAGCATACCACCCATGAGTATCAGTGGTATGAAGGAAGTTCAAATCTCCCCAAATTAGATCTCTGAACTGTGATTTTTTTGGAGGATTTATGTGTGGTTGTTGAAGCACGGATTGCTGCGCGAGAGTACCAACTAAATAGAGCGGTACGAATAAGAGCCAATGCATCTTAGAGGCATTGGAATAGGCGGCTTTTTAGCAGTGGCGTGCTTTGTTTACTGTTTTGGAATTTGACGGCTATCTCTTAGTGGTAGAGAGAGAGCGGGTAACTGTTGTTTTTTTAAGGGATATACACTGAAAGCAAAAGAACAAAAAAAAAACATCATGTTCACTAATCTGTAGAAAACATTAGAAAGTAGAATCAAGAACAATCCTCCCACCAAAGATGTCCGACGAACTCGATGGACCTGCTCCACCTCCTAAATTCTATCTCAATCCCCCACATCCTGCTCCACACAAGGAAGAATACAAACCAATCGATACTTGGGACGTGACCAAAAAAGCATTTAACATATCTTCAGTATTTGGATTACTTACCGTCAGCACTGTTCTTGCAACGTCAAGAAACAACCAGAATTGGATCTTGAGAGGTTCCAAAGCATTGACAATCATTGTTCTGGGATCCACATCTTATAAGTTCAGTTCAAGTGCCTTGTCGAACTTGCGTCAAAAGAGAGATTCAACCAATGAATTTTATGCTGGTGCAATTGCAGGTGCCGTTGTGGGTTCTTTCACTAGAAGCTTGGTCAATGCAGTGGGTATCAGTACCGGTTTAGGTGTAATTGCAGCCTTAACTTTCTGGGCTGGTAACCCTTCAGGAGATTTATCCAAGTCATCTTTTATTCATCGTGGTGTTAATGAAGTGAACAATTTCAAACCAAGACCTTCTTCTGTTGTTGAAAGACAAGGGTTCTGGGATGTGGCTAGAAGAAGACCATTGTCTCAAACTTTGGAAGAACTTGGTGAAGGAGCTTTTAAACCATGATGATGATATTATTATTATTATTTATTTATTCAACATTATTTATTCAACATTATTTATTCAAACTTATTTATTTCAAATACAGATGGTAATATATGACATGAAAAGGTCCTTGAGGCTGATTTCGTATAGAGTAGGAATCATCGAGAGCTCCTCCTTGTCAGCAACATGACCGCTATCTATCACATCACGAAGACTTCCGTGTTTTGCGTCTTTTGGTCAATCAGATTTATCATTAGTAGTTGATTGCCTTTTGCATGAACAGAGCCTACGTAGAGTTTACAAGCTGGTTCCCAAATAACAAAGTCAAAATAAGAATGAACTCATACCAAATCCTCACCACCAACCCATTGCAATCACGCATCCAATCAGGGTAATGATCTTTTCGCTTATGCTATTTTCAGTCGATTACATCAGCGCAGTCTTTTCTTTTTTTTTTTTTTTTATTTTCTTCTTTAGGGAACGTATCAAAAAGACAACAAAAAAAATTGTTAATTGAAATTTCCCTGTTGAAGCGCTTTGAGTGCTGCGAACAGAGCAATTCCAACTTCGAAAGGATTTAGACAGATATCATCGATTGGTCTCACCGAATCGTAAGTGTGTGTTTCATGGAGTTGTGCTGCTGTTTTTCCGTTGGCCGTTGGACGAGAAAGCGAGGGCGAGAGAGAGATAATCTCCATCGCCACCAAAATGACGGTCTTCTTTCTCCTTTGCCTCGTGATAAGCAATAGCCACCCTGTCAATAAGCAGAACCCGGATAGACTAACACTACCTCACTCACAGACAATTCAACGCTTGTTCCGCATAGCCACCAAACTCCACTCCATCACACTTCTTTTTTTCTTCCCACTAACCCACTCGCGCTTCTTCTTATCCGTTGCTGATTAAGACACACTGAGAGAGGTGAGAGGTTTCCAAATTACATTGTGATCAAAATCAAAAAAAGCTATAATCGCTTAACGCATCATTAATCAACAAATACAAAACAAGCTATTCATATAATACACTAACACTTCCAAATGGTTGATTTTGCAAAGTCCTTCTTCAACTTTGGTGGCTTCACCAAACCAACCACGGAAGGTGAGAAGGAGAATAGTACTCATGAGTATCAACAACAGCTACAGCAACAACAGCTACAACAACAACAACAGCAACAACAGCTACTACTACAACAACAACAACAGCAACAGCAGTCACTTCAGCCACCACAATCGCAACTCCAACCACCACAACAGCCTCAAAATCAACCCTCCACAAACTCTTTGAACTCAAGCACACACTTTCCAATCGTTCAACAGACATCTAATCCAACTACGGCATTGAGTGATGAGTCTTTTGCGTATGGTACCACTACAAAATCTAATCAATATCAACCAAAAGACGTTTTGAACCAAGTTGCCAATAATGGAGGAAACATAGTTCAACCAGAACCACATAGACCTAATGATATCCCATCCATTCCAAAACCAATCACTCCAATCACTTCAAATAATAATGACCCTTCCAACACCACAACCCCAAATACAAACAACAACAATAATAACTCTTCTACTGCCTCATCTTTTCCAAGAGGTAAATTGAAAGTCAGCATCATTGAAGCTAGAAACCTTCTTACGAAGTCTTCTAATGCTCAACCGTACGTTGTGTGTACGTTTGAAAGTTCCGAATTCATCACACATGGTCCTGAAAGTGTTGATAACCATCCCGCTTTGAACAGTGGGTTGGTGAAGAGAGACAGAACAATTCCAACTTCAACAAGACCTCTGTACTCGAGACAATCATCTTCACAACATTTGAACAGAAACAATCAAAGACCAAGTACAATAACTATGAATAATCTTGCTAAAGAAGAACAATTTCAAAACAGTTCTAATCCGGTGTGGCATCATGAGACAATCTTTGATGTTATTGGATCACAATCAGAGTTGGATATTTCAGTTTATGATTCTGATGAGACATTTTTGGGTCATGTTAGTTGGAAACCAAGTATTATACAGAATAATAAATCTGTTGAATGGTTCAAATTGGAATCAAGGGTTGGTGGTGATAAGGTTGAAGGTGATATCAAAGTCAGCTGGGATTTCACTACAAATCGTAAGAGACATTATGGACCTGAAGATTTTGAAGTTTTAAGATTATTGGGAAAAGGTACCTTTGGTCAAGTTTTCCAAGTTCGTAAATTGGATACCGATAGAATCTATGCAATGAAAGTGTTATCCAAGAAAGTTATTGTCAAGAAGAAGGAAATTGCACATACCATTGGTGAACGTAACATTCTTGTTAGAACTGCAGGTGCTTCATCTCCTTTCATTGTTGGATTGAAGTTTTCATTTCAAACACCAACTGACTTATATCTTGTCACTGATTATATGTCAGGTGGTGAATTGTTTTGGCATTTACAAAGAGAAGGACGTTTTGCTGAAGATCGTGCTAAATTTTACATTGCCGAATTGGTGTTATCATTGGAACATTTACACGATAATGGTATTGTTTACAGAGATTTGAAACCTGAAAACATCTTGCTGGATGCAAATGGACACATTGCACTTTGTGATTTTGGTCTTTCGAAAGCAGATTTGGCAACTGATGATACAACAAACACATTTTGTGGTACAACAGAATATCTTGCGCCTGAAGTGTTATTGGATGAATCTGGATATACCAAGATGGTTGATTTTTGGTCATTAGGTGTTTTGATTTTTGAAATGTGCTGTGGTTGGTCTCCATTTTATGCTGAGAATACTCAACAAATGTATAAAAACATTGCGTTTGGTAAAGTTCGTTTTCCAAAAGAGGTGTTGAGTCCAGAAGGGCGTTCATTCGTGAAAGGTTTGTTGAATAGAAATCCAAAACATAGATTAGGATCCCAAGGCGATGCTCGTGAGTTGAGAGCTCATCCTTTTTTCAATGATGTTGATTGGGACTTGCTAAGATCAAAGAAGATTCCACCACCTTTCAAACCCCATTTGTCTTCAGAGACTGATACTTCTAATTTTGATCCTGAATTCACAAACACAAGTGCATCTTTAATTACAAAACAATTTCAAATTGCTTCTACTCCCTTGAGTCCTGGAATTCAAGCCAATTTTAAAGGTTTTACATTTGTTGATGAATCCACGATGGAAGATTTCCATAATTCAAGAAGACAACAACAGCAACAACCCTTTGGTTCGTTGATTCCTGGAAATCCACACTTGCCACCACAAGAAGACGTTATCGAGGACGATGAATATGACCTTGCAGAGGAGAATAGCGTTGATGGTGATGGTGATCATGAGATGGATGATGAGTTTGTCAATGGTCAGTTTGATCTATGAATCTGCAAATATTGGTCTCTTGATTTTTTTTTTATACAACGACTATCAGGGGGTTTCAATTGAAAGAGCTCTTACAGAGTTCTGTGTTCTATATAAAGTAACGTTTTTATACACTTTATACAAGTAATTATAAGTAACTAGAATTCACCTCGTGCCCGCATCAGTATGTACTATATTCTCCTGTAATGATATTAGTGTCTGTGGATATTGATCATTTCAAGATAAAAATTATGGTAATCTGGTGTCATGTAGTGAATAATATAGAAACATGTATACAAAAATTTAGACAAAAAATCAATACAAACATATGAAAACATCAAAGCAGACGCTTTCTCGGTCTTACCAACTTTGGAACAAATTCCATAACATTTAATTGATGATCTGTATATGAGGAAATCCATGGGTTTTTTCTTGAACTCACTACCAAATTATAATTGTAATCCTCTTCAATAAAGCTCCATCCTTCACAGAATTCTGCATATTCAACACTATCATTATCAAATTCGGCAAATGCAGCAGCAGTTAAACCTGGGAAAATTGTGTCCATCAAGTCATCAAATAATGTTAATTGCAAAAAATCGTTGCTGTTCTTCGCAGAATGATCAACAAATCTGACTGTTACCTTCCAATAATAACTTGTGGCAGAAACAATTAAAGCCCAAGGACACTTAGGGCAAGTATATGTTTTGGTTTCGAGATTATATTGAACCTTTTTCCTATGGGTTGTGCACCCTCGATAATAAAAGTTTTCCAAAGAGCTGTTCAACATTGGCAGAGAGTCAGCATCAAGAGAGGCACCAATTACTTTCCGTTTAACCCAATCAAAAGAAGCTGTATTCCTTTCATGAGATATAATGGTTGCAATATTGGTGATATCAAAACTATCAGGTAAACCAGACTTTGTCCAAACTAACTCGTTCAATACCAATGTATTAGGAAAAGAAGAACAATATTCATTCTTTGAAAGCTTTTTAGCCATAGTGAAAGTTTTATGTTTTAGCTATAATGTATAAAGATATAACAATATAACACTTGACTAGTGCCATTAAAGAGGACTTACTACAGCTTTTAAACATTTCTCTTATATACATAATATCTTTCATATGTGTCTCATAGATGTTTCATGTTTGATCTAAAACTGTTGGTGTGAAGTGTCATCAATTACCTTTCCCTTTTCTTTTTTTTTCTCTATCATGTTAATCGAATTGATATGAAACGTAGCCGCAAATATACGAATAGCTGACTGATTTGCTGTTTCATATAGTTGATATTCGAAAACAGGTACAGATACATTGTGAGAAAATAACGACAATACGAATTAAAGATATGTCAATTATACGTTACATACGAAATAAGCACAAATATCGTTAAGTTCAATGATTTCCATAAAATCATCACCACTGGTAAACTCCAACAAATTCAATATACTTGCTGTGATACCCGTCCATTAGGCTCTATTATTGTAACTTGATAACAAATCACTGGCAATTGCATATTGTATACACACTATCCGAAAACTGCTGCATATCTAAACCAAAAAGCAACGCTCTGTTTATAAGAAGTTATGGAAGCATACCTATCGAAGAGGTTGGTGCTTACGAATCTGATATGGTTCCATATGATTTTACTGTGTCTTTACATTAAAAGATTCAAAAATCTCAAATGATTTGATGACTGACAAAGTTCTTATGCTACACATTGTCGTTGTAGAGTCTGCTGAAAGACTTTTCCAATTTTGATGATAACTGCGATGTGATTCTGTACTTTATGTTCACTATGAGGAAAAAAAAAAGAGACACGTCTTTTGGTTATGCAGCCCGCGTTTTTAAGATAGACATCACGTGACTGATCACGAGGGTTTATAGAGCTGGTTCGGGCCGCACGGACATTTCTCACTGAGACAAAAAGCGGCGGTGGTTCTAGAAAAAGTGAAACAGGCTTTAAATCAAGAAACCATAACGGGGCCTGTTGAAAAATCTCGCCAGCTTTGTGGTGTTCGATTGACCGTTGAGCGACGCAATTGTTGTGTGGAGAACAGAATAAAACATTAACAGTAAAACTACAGAAGTCAAAGGTCCACAATTGTCTTTTGTATTGTGACACGCGGAAACCCTTCCTATATACGTTTGCTTTATCACTTTTTTGATCATCATCATCAACAATAACCATCACATCAAAACCTCATCGACATCTCCAAAGTGCACGATGCCCCCAAAAGTCAAAAAAGAAACTAGTTCCTCGGACCTGACTGCCGATGCCAACGCTGCAAGTGACACAAGTCTGACCGCGTCGCTGGGGATCTCTTTGACCAATGCTTCCTCCACATCTTCGGGATCAACCGATTTTGTCAAGAAGTTGTTTCTCATGCTCGAAGATGACGCCTACAAGAATGTTGTGACGTGGACCAGCGAGGGTGACAGTTTTGTCGTGTTGGACACCAATGAGTTCACAAAGGATATTCTACCCAAACACTTCAAACATTCGAATTTTGCAAGCTTTGTGCGTCAGTTGAACAAGTACGATTTCCACAAGGTGAAGCAGTCCAACGGTGAGAAGCAGAAGAATGAACATGGTGATACCGCATGGCAGTTCAAACATCCCGATTTCAGAAGACACGACCGAGAAGCTCTGGAAACGATCAAAAGGAAAGGTCCAGTTCAGAAAAGACCTGCCACTGATGAGAGCAGTGATTCGCTGGTGAGGATTGAGGAAAACTATCATTTGCTAGCAAGAGATTATGGACAAGTTCAAGAAGAGTTGAAAGTTTTAAATCAGAAATACACCAATGTTCTTGAATCAATAATAACGATGAAATCAATCAACGATAGATATTTTAGAAGTATCAACACTTTGGTATCGGCTTTGGTAAATAACGGGATAAAGATCCCACAATTGGACTTGCCAACGCTGGAGAATCAAGGTTCTGGTGGAATCCCACCACCACAACAACAACAACAACAACAACAACAGCAGCAGCAGCAGCAGCAGCAACAACAACAACAACAACATCATCAACATCAACATCAAAGGTCTCAACCTCAATCTCAACCTCAACCTCAATCTCAACCTCAACAACCTACGACATCACAGAGCAAACAACACAAGGGACACCATCGTCAAAGCAGTTCACTCAGCAACTTGCCGACCCAGGCACAGATCCAGAATCAAGCACCACTAAACTTTCCTTCACAGTTGGATCACAAGTACCATGTGTTATTGGTTGAGGATGATAACGTTTGTATTCAACTTTGTACGAAATTTTTGGAAAAAATCGGTTGTTCTTTTGAAGTTGTCTCAGATGGTCTTACTGCAATCACCGCATTGGAGAAAGGCCATTATGATATCGTGTTCATGGACATCATCATGCCTAATTTGGATGGTGCTACTGCAACTTCAATAGTTAGAAGTTTCGACAGTCTCACTCCAATCATCGCAATGACTGGTAATATTGAAGGAAGTGATCTTGTGACGTATTTGCAACACGGTATGAGTGATATCTTGGCAAAACCTTTCACAAAAGAGGATTTGTATCAGATGTTGTATAAACATTTGAACCAAAGAACTCCGATTCCGTTTCAAAATCCTCCAGTCTTGCCATCTGATGATCATATCGATAAAAGACAAAAAATATGATTCAAACTCTTTCATTATTCCTCTTTCAATTCAAAACCATTATCTTCATCATCAGCATTATCATCATCGAAAACTACTATCCACATTCTGAAAACAAGAAAAAAAGAAAAGCTGATATTCTTGCCATTTATACTGTATTATTTTGTTTCAAAAATTCATGTTTTACGTACACTTTTAATCTGCTAAAGAGTTAATTCTATTCTTCCTTAACAGCGATAACTTTCTCATCAAATCTAACAGATTTTCTTCTCTCGGTGTTTATTTGAGTTGGAATTTCCAATTCAAACTCTTCTTGATCTCCATTACTCAAGATCTCCTGAATTTCTTTCTTACTCTTGACGTTCCCTGAAGATGACTTTCTTCTTTGTTTCTCTTTTGTATCCCGTTTACATTTCCCACAAGAGCAAATGAACCCCCAATTAACCCTCAGCTCCCTCTGTCTCAAGGAGACTTCATGAGACGGATTGACGTAACTTGTTAGTAGTTCTTCATTGGCCTCAATGTCCCTTTTGGCATAAACTTTCAAACCATAACTTCTCTCAGTACCGAAATCGACATGAACATTAGGTTCACAGTCATGATTCAAATGGGATTGAATCTTATACATTGAGCATTCGATGTTGTTGATATTATAGGTTCCAAGATATTCCAAAAACTCTCTATATTCCAATGGATTCAAAGGAAAAACATCATTAAACAAAGCATGGGCATCTTTCCATATTTTTTCCTGTTGTTCCTGGATGAACAACGCACCACCACCATTGTTATTAGAATCAAAAGAGCCACCAATTCCTGATGAATCCAATGCCTTGTATCTGACATCTTGAGCAACTTTGGCAAATGAATCAAATTGATCACGTAAAACGTTGGTCTTATCGCTGATTATCTTCGCATGGATCAAACCAACAGCAAAAGCAGCTTGCCATTTGTTCTCATAAGCAAAATCTTCATACTTGGTCCACGCTGCTGAATTTATCGGTTTAACTTTCTTCTTTCTATCATCGACGAAGACGTTATGTCTCAAAGCACCGTGCAATTTATCATTCTTCTTACAATCAACAGAACACCACACGAAGGAACAAATGTTACAATCTAAACCTCTAAGAACGGTCTTTCCTGCATTTTTGGATAAAGCACCACAAAAAGCACAAGCGTTGGAGGTTCTCACCAATTTGACGCCCACCAGCAGAGGAATATAGAACAAAGGCTCAGGCTCTTCCCAGATCAAGTCCCCTTTCGAAAACTTCCGTGTTGCAAAGAGACCTTTTCCCCTGTGCTTCTTAAATTGGATACGAATGTTCTTTGGTAGGTTCAAATCAGGAGTATCCTTCGATGTGATCTCATTGGCGTAAGTGTACTGTTGTGAAGTGGTCAACAAGTTATGTGTTTTCAACGAGGCTTTCAAACGCTTCTCACTCAACGACCAGTTTGGGTTCCTCTGCTTCACTAATTGATGTAGTTTACCAATCCCAAAATCTTCGGTATCTGGATCCTCTTTCCAAAGACGAATCACACCTTCCACGATCTGACGCTCATGTGGAACGACCGGTTCCGTTGGTAAGTTTGTCGGCTTGTCGTTGATGTCTAACACTTCAATGTTCGGTATTCCCATGTTGCAAATTATCTGCTGAACTCACAAGACTTCGGCTATGCGCTGCTCAAATGGGGTCTTCCATCGATGGTTGGTGATGATCATTGGAATTTTTCACTTCTTGGAGCAGGGCGAAGCACGTGACTCCTCACGTGATACTTCTTTGAAAGTGTCACCCGCAACTTTCAACAAAAGCCACTGACTGTTTATATACGTTCTCCTCGAAACAAACAATCCAACATAACTGATAGTTACAAAACTATTGACAATGTTCAGGCCACTTATCACGAGAAGAATTATCAGATGTTCACAGTTGAGGCTCCAAAGTACCTCCAAAATCATCAAACCTATCGTTAAAGAACCTAGTATCGCATCTGACCCCATCATAATTCCAAATGTCACCGCTGAGCAACAACAACAAGAAGAAGCCAGAAGAAAATCATCAAAATATTCAATTATCCTCTCATCTTTTATTCTTGGTGCAATTACTGCTCAGTTCTTACCATTAAGTGAGATTGCTAGATTCATCACCAGGGAGAAATTACCTAAAGCTGGAACACCACAAGCGGAAGAGTTTAAATTCCACTTGGAACAAAGCTTACAGAAACTGCCTATTTACAAGGCATTGGATGCTGATCCAAATTTCACCTCGATAAGAGCTTGGAACTATGCTGATTCAAACACATTGGAAAATATCATATCGGGAACTCTTTCGGTTCCAGGTGGTATTGCTATCAAACCTGTGTTGTTCTATAACCACAAGACTCACCAATCGGTCAGTATAATACACCTTGGTGAGAAGCTGTCAGGGTACCCATTTCTGATTCATGGAGGTATGCTCGCCACCATTCTTGATGAGATCTTGAAGAGAACTTCAAGTTATATCTTTGGGATTGATCCAATTACAGAATACAATCCACAAAAGATCAGGACCAATAAGATTGAGTTACAGTATAAATTCCCAACATTTGCAAACAATTTTGTCATTGTAAAGACTGATATTGTTGATGGAAAAGTAGAAGGAAATATCGAAACTACAAAGGGAAGATTGTTAGTCAAAGGAGTTGGTGAGTTTGAAGAAAGAACAGAGAAAGCTATCAAAGCTGAAACGACGGCACCTCAAGCTGAAACAGCAAGAAGAAAAAAGATCTTGGGACTCTTTTAAATTATTTATTCTATCAATTCACTTAATTTACTCTATCACTCCAACATCCTCACCGTAAAAGACTCCATTGATTATAACTCCATCAAGTCTTTCATCGTGTTCCTCCAACGGTATTCTCTCAATCAACTGTTCCTGTAGTCCGATACCTAACAAGTACGGTTTACGTCCATATTGTTCCATGTGTCTCTTGATATAGTCATCATAAAACCCAGCTCCGTGACCCAATCTATACCGATCTTTTGTGAATGCCATTGCGGGGAGTACCATGAGATCCAAACCTGTGTCTGTAGTGAGGAGATCCACACCTGATTGTGGTTCTTTAAGTTGATACTTCCCATGTGGTTTGAGATCCAGAACGTCTTTGAATGTTTGCAGTTCGTAAAAGATTAGCTTTGATGATTGTTCAGGGAATCTCTTCTCAGATCCGTCTGTGATCTGGGAACAATACGGGAGGTATAGTTGTGATTTTGGAGATGTTTTCAAGAATACTGATTCGATGATACCCAAAGTTTTCACCTCTGAAGTTTCCATGTTCATATAAAGTGCTATTCTCTTTGCATTTTGAAATAGTTTGAGTGATTTGATGGTTGATAGGACGTTCTGGGACTGAACGTCAAGTTGTTGTTGTGTCAAAGCAACCAACGTTTGCTGTAGCCTTCTTCTGATGATCTTCTTGGACGCTACAGTTCTCATGTCGTGAGCCATTGATAGTGTTTCGTCTTCTTCTGTGTTTTTGTGGTGGTCATCTTTGCCTTCTTTAGCCGAGTTCACTCCCGCCAGCTCTCACCAGCTTCCGCCGCCCGGCCGCGAATTGGTGCCTTTTACCGAGAAAAAAAAAAGTTTGTCGAGTCATAACCGTATATTCATAAAATTACCACTTTTTTGGCCCTGTGTTTGCCTTTCCTATAAAACCATCCTGAGATCCCACTACCGCACCCTTCATCTGGTATGAGACCTTTCATCAAATCCACGCTGACAAGAATGACATCTACGGCTACAAGATCTTTGCAAACAGCATCTGCTGCTGCTGCCCTTCCTAACATCGAGTTTTCTAGATTAGAGATAACCAAGACCACCACCCCAAAGACACCTCTCCCAAACGATCAACTAAAGTTCGGTCAAAGCTTCACAGACCATATCCTTAAGATCCAGTGGAATAAGGAAACAGGCTGGGCCGCTCCAAAGATTGAACCATATGGTCCTTTAGTTCTAGATCCATCTGCTTGTGTTTTCCATTACTCTTTTGAACTGTTTGAAGGTTTGAAAGCTTATAGAGATTCAGAAGATAAGATTAGAATGTTTAGACCTGACAAGAACATGGAAAGAATGAACAAATCAGCTTATACCGTTGTTCTTCCTGAGTTCAACGGTGAAGAATTGATTAAATGTATCGGTGAATTAATCTCCATTGATAAACATTTGATTCCAGCTCAAAAAGGTTACTCATTATACATCAGACCTACTTTGATCGGTACAACTTCCGGTCTAGGTGTGTCATCTCCATCAGATGCTCTTCTTTACGTCATCTGCTCCCCTGTTGGCCCATACTACTCCACAGGTTTCAAAGCTGTTAGATTAGAAGCTATCGATCACGCCGTTAGAGCTTGGCCAGGTGGTACCGGTGATAAGAAATTAGGTGGTAATTATGCACCATCTATTAGACCACAACTAGAGGCAGCTCAAAAGGGTTACCAACAAGTTCTATGGTTATTTGGTGAAGAGCTATTTGTCTCTGAAGTTGGTACCATGAATTTCTTTGCCGTTTTCCAAGATAAAAAAACAGGTAAGAAAGAATTGGTCACTCCACCATTGGATGGAACCATCTTGGAAGGTGTCACTAGAGACTCAATTTTAGAGTTGGCTAAAACAAACTTGGATCCAGCTGTTTGGGATATCAATGAACGTAAATTCACCATTTTTGAATTGAAAGAACGTGCTGAAAAAGGTGAGTTGGTTGAAGCTTTCGGTTCCGGTACTGCAGCTGTTGTCTCTCCAGTTAAAGAGGTTGGCTTCAGGGGTGATTTTATCAAGATTCCAACTTTGGAAGGTGAAGAATCAGGTGAATTGACTCGTGATGTTGCCAAGTGGATTGGTGAGATTCAATACGGTGAAAAGCCATACAAGAACTGGAGTCACGTTGTTGCTGATTTGGCTTAGAGCTTTAGGAGTTAGATCTTTACAATGAATGAATGAATACAATGTTTGTTGTTAATGTGATTTTATATGCAATTCAGTATCAGATTTACGTCCATAAAATGCTGTTGTCTGCTTATTCTGCCAAGCCTAGCGCCCTATTGTTCTCATATTTACGCATTTTTTTTGAGCAGAAACTCTCCACCCAAACCCGGTAAATCGTGAATTTTGGCAGGGGCCGCGTTTTTGTGACCTTTATCAAAACAATAACACAACAAAAAAACTCTTTTATTCGGTCAGCTTTGAACAAGATTTTGCTCAGCGGTTCATTGTTTTTGCTTCAATATTCAATTTTACCTTCCTCAGTCAGTTGTTGCCTTCTCGTATCTTATCAGGATTTAGATTGACTGGTGGTTCTTCTAAATCTTTTTGACAATCACGTCGGATCACAAAAATGGCTTTCCTATTCAAAAGGAACCCAAAGACCCCGTCAGAGTTGGTGCGTGCTCTCAGCGAACAGGTGACGAAGCTCGAACATCACACTGCCGACAAGAAGAAGACACAAGATGAGATCACGCGTTATTTACTTCAAGTTAGAGCCATCCTACATGGTGATGAGGACTCAGATCCATCGCCGGATCAAATAGCAAGTCTAGCACAGGAGATCTACCAAACAGATTTGTTGTATCACCTCATTGCCAACATACAGCATTTAGAGTTTGATTCCAGAAAAGATGTGTCCACTTTGTTCTCAACTCTTCTACGACGAAACGTGGGGAGTAGGTCTCCAACTGTTGATTACTTGATTCACCAGAATCCAAAGATCCTTACGTTATTACTGAAAGGACCAGAAGTTCCTGAGACCTGTTTGATAACCGGTGGTATTTTAAGAGACTGCATAAAGTTGGAACAATTGGCTAAAGTCTTGCTACAAGATCCATTGGTGTGGAAGTATTTTGATTTCAGTTACAGAGGAACATTTGAAAACATGACTGATTCCTTTCAAACGTTGAGTGATTTGTTATTGACACATAAGAAATTGACCGTTGAGTGGTTGGGTGTACATTCCACAGACTTCATCATACATATCAACAAATTAATTGCATCACAGAATTATGTCACCAAGAGACAATCAATCAAATTACTATCACAACTACTCATGATCAAACAAAACAACGCTTTTATGCTCCAGTATTTAAGTAATGTGGAGAACTTGAAGCTTGTTATGATACTATTGAGTGACAAGTCTAAGAATTTACAATTTGAGGCTTTCAATGTTTTCAAGATTTTTGTTGCTAATCCAAATAAAGCCAAAGCCATACAAGATATCTTAATCAAGAATAGGGACAAGTTACTGTTGTTTTTAGAGAACTTCAATCCAGTACAAAAAGAAGATGGATTGTTCAAAGAGGAAAAAGATTTTGTGATCCAACAAATCACAGATTTACCAAGATTAATTGCATCAGGTCCTACAACAAGTACGAATAGTACATGAGTTGCTTCTAAAATGAATAAGACCACACAAAAGCGAATAGCTTTCACTCATTTAAAAACAACTGTACGATTGATCTCGAAACACTATTGTTTTTCATATATTCTGAGCATCCCAGTCTCTCTTGTGGATCAGGCTTTGTTCACTACCAAGTACTTCCAAGATGGCTAGAGTGGGCAAGAAACCGGAAGGTGTAGGCGTGAGGGAGAGGTTTCAGGATGTCAGGGATGATCCCTGCATGGGGGCTATTCTTTCTCTGCTGGACCATCCGTTCAACTACAATACTTTAGACATTGTACTGGAAGATTTCTCTTCTCAGCTGAGATTATCTTTGGTAGTAACGACTCTTTTCGTGATGGTTGCGCTAGGGTGGTGGAGCTGTCTTACTTTCTATGCCGACTGGCTCTGATGAGGGTGATTTGCTCAAACTGAAGAGGAGAATCAATAGGTGAGAGTTTCATCAATCGTATAAATAACTGCCGTCTATATGCTTCGTTATCGTATAATCAGCTCACAACTCAAGCCCTTGTAGATCCATCAGCGTCCTTGATACTGTAGTTTCCTTTCTTTGTTGAGTTGATTGAGTATGCTTGTATGGAAGAACAGGGAAATCGAAATTAGCTGCAATATTGATATCCGAAGAAGGATGATTTGGCCGTGATGACGCTGGTGGAATTTGATCTTCTTTTGTGTCAAACGTATCAATTTGATAAGCAGGTTCAGAAGGTTGTGAGATCGCTTGTAGTCTATACGCCAATGCATAGTCTGCCTTGGAACTATCATTCTCTTGCACTGCGGGGTCAACAAAAAGATTCAAATAGTAATGTTTACCAAAAATCTGTTCATCAATTACAAGCTTCCCATTCTCAATAGCTATTTCCAAAAATTCTTCAGTCACTGTTAAACTCCAATTGAAAAACTCACTGATGTTCAAAATATTTGAGAATTTGAAACTGAAGTCATCTCTATCGCCATAATCGTTGATAAATGAGATTATATCTTTAACAATTTTTTCAGTATCCAAGAACTTCAAGTCCTGGACAACGTAAATATCATTAATTCGTTTCAAAGCCAATGGTAATCTTAATTTGTCAAATAATGAACAAGCATCATATAGTTCAGAAGGTGAAATCAAATTTTGACCTATCCGGCCTCTATTGTATAAAGCATACAAATCAATAAGAGTAATAACACCCCCTTCTTGTTCTAATGTCCCTTCATTGATCAAAAATTCGGATATCTTTCTTGAAACTTCTTGTAGATACAAATCAATCTGTTTTGCCTTCGTTGAATCTCTCAATACTTCCTGTTTTAAATTATATATTGTTCGGTCTGAAGCTTCGGAAGAGTCTTGAAGTTGTTTGAACGAATCAATCATAGCCACTATATCTTGAGCTTTACTCAGCAACGTCTCAAGATCATCCAACGATGAATTAATAACCTCTTCATTCCTCTGAGTTTGCCTATCATCTTGTTTCGCGAGACCATGGATACCGATATGTTTCATTAAATCATCATCGATAGGTCTCACTGTAGGTCTGTCGTTAATCTTGACGACTTCTTTATTGACATTTCCTGAACCGACTAGTCTTTCCCATTCATATTTCTCAATAGTATCAACTAATTTTTCCAAAAACACTTTATCTCCGGTCTTATGGAAACTCAGTTTGATCAATGGTGTGAGCATCTCATCTAAACCATCGGATGTATCAGTCTCAATAGTAACTCTATCATCAGAAATCTCCTGTTCCTCAATGGCTTTCAAGTTGACACCATTTAACGAAAGACTCGTTCCACAAATCTCACACTGCCGTAGTGAAGGATGGTTTAGAAATGTGCATGCAGGACAAGATATCTCTTTAGCTTTCGTAGATGTCTGTTTTTGAGATGGCCATGATTGTGTCTGGTTATATTTATCAATATATGATTGGATATGAGATGCTTCTGGTTTGATACCACACGTTTCACAAAGCAATTGACTATGATCTCTTGATGGCAGATAATTTGATGATACTTGATTCGTAGATGAACAAATCTGACACTTCCAATCGATCTTGATAGTTTTCTTTGATTTTGATGTTTTAAGTTTCAACTGTTTGAAGAAAATAGTGATCTTTGGTGATGATCTTAGGAATTTTGAAGAGTAATCAACGGACTTCACATCTGCCAATTCAATGGAGCATGAATATTTCGAAGTCTCAACGTTATCAATATAGATCAGTCTTTGTGAAGTCAAGTAAACTCGACCATTTTGTCTGTGTAGGATCTTGGCTTTACCTTGATACAATCCAATGTCATCTTCCACATGAACATCAACCTCTTTCTCTCTCAAAATTGGTCTTTCACCAGCAGACAGTTCAACAGAATGCCAGAACGGGAGTTGTCCCATTATCTGCAATGCGTATGGAGATGTTAGAAGTTTTGACACTTTTAGCGCCACAAACACACATAGCTTAGTGAGATTACTTAATATAGTGAAAAGGCCGGGTAATCTGTCATGAAGATTTCACAAAAAGAAAGGAACTCCTCATGGGGGGCTCGAACCCCCGACATTTCGGTTAACTTCCGCTAAGAAATGAAATTTCCCTTAGTTTGACTGTAAAAGCCGAACGCTCTACCAACTGAGCTAACAAGGACGAGTTCCAAAATTTCTGAAAATGGTGTTTTCCGCATTCGTTAAAATTCGCGGGCTCCTAACCTTTGTCCAATTCTTTTTACAAACGTAATAGTATTCTTCGAATTGAAACTAAGGTTCAGGAGTCATAGTATCAACCTCCAATCTGAAGTTTAAATAGAGACCCAAACCGTACGTAATATGGTCAGCTAAATAAAAATTTGTAGAGCCCCCCCTTCCCCCACCATCAACTCGAAACATCGGAGAGTCTTTCCCGAAACAAAAGATTTCTCGGGTTTGCCGATTTTCGGAAATTCTAAACGCGTCCTCCAGTTGACAAGTAATAAACTTGAAGTTTAGTAGTAGTAGTAAGTGGTCTTTGAGCAGGCTCCCAAATCGCAAGAAGGCGAAGCTTTGTTGTCGAATGATAGTCTACAGATATTTGGTGTCTGAATATGATTTATCACATACGTAATTTGAAAGCTGACGGACTAATTTATAAAGAATCATTTCTGTGCCTTAGCTACTTGAGTCGAATTAAAACCAGCAAGATCGATTTCGATATTCCATTTAATATGAGTTGTACAGTAAGCAACAAATAAATTGAGCAACTTCGACTTTAACAGAACTAATAGCTCGTTTAGTGGTTCTGATATTCAAAGCTTAGCTTTCTGTATCGCGTGAGCGATCTCGAGCGGTAAGTTGAATTTTAAGCCAGTAAGAATCGAAAGAAAAAGGGTGTTCTTCTCTGGCCTGTTCAATGTTTATTTTAGCGTATTTTGGATTGGCTACACTCTCTATTGTTGACTCAAAGTCTTTTCTACGCCTTCGGTCTCAAATAGCGGGGGTCTACAGCAAGCTCATCTAGAAAGTATTCAACTAACTAATGCTATGAAAAGCACTACGATCAGATCTATTGTAGTCGAAAGAGTTTTTCCATACATCGGAAAAACTATTTTATGGGCGACTACATGAGTGTGAGTCTCCTGACTCCCTCTTGAGACGTCACTGTTGGACATGAGTCCTCCTCCTGAGTCCTAGTGACAGCCTGGGCTGCGTGCACTATGGACCGGACTACGAGTTTCCAGTGAGTGTCTCTGCCTAATTAGCCGTGATGAAGCACGGTAGCAGCGTACGGCCAATTCAACCGATACCAATCAGTGATCAGCTACTGGCTTCGAGATTTCCGAGCTGCGGCCCACCTAAGAAATTTTACAAAAAATAAAAACGTAACACTCCTTTGCTTAACTGAAACTTTCCTCTTTCTTTTAAGCGTTCTCATCTTGAGTGACTCTTTCTGCCCATTCTTCCCACAAGCTTACAGAAGATGCTCGCCCAAAGGACGTTTGCCAGAGCCATTGCTGCTGCGGCTTCCAAAAGGGCACCGTTCACAGTGGCTTCTGCCCCAATGACACGCTCTATTGCAACCAGATCTAGTTGGAACCTCACCTCCAAACAATCAACGTCTCTACTATCAAAGATATCAAAACGTTCTTTCCATTCAGTTTCACCATTGAGATCTGTAAACCCTCAACAACCAAAGACTATCCCTGTTCCAAAGACTTTCTTCAGGGATTCCACCATTGGTAAAGTTTTCAAACTCACAGTCGTTACAATCGGTCTTGGTACATCCACCATCGCATTTTTACTTGTTGCCTTCTTCATTTACGACGCCACGACATATACTGCTGAGGAGATACCTGACAACATCACCATCAACTCTTTAGCCTTGCAACCTCAAAAAGGTGGACCTGAAAACCTTCCAATCTTGAAACATAATTTAGATGACCATGACTGTGAAGAAAAAGAACACCTGCGTTATAGACCAAAACTTGTTGTTCTTGGTTCTGGCTGGGGTTCGGTTGCCTTGTTGAAGAGTTTGGCATATGGTGATTACGATGTTACAGTCGTTTCACCAACAAACTACTTCTTGTTTACTCCATTGTTACCTTCCGCTGCTACCGGTACTCTTGAAGTCAAAACATTGATTGAGAGCATCAGAAAAATTGTGAATCATTTAAACGGTCATTATTTGGAAGCCTATGCTGATAAAGTTGAATTCAGTGAGAAATTGATCAAAGTTCACCAAAAGGATAAACTAACTGGTGAAAGAAAGGAGTTTTACGTTCCCTATGATAAATTGGTCATTGCTGTGGGTTCCAACTCAAACACCCATGGTGTTGAAGGTTTGGAATACTGTAACCAATTGAAGACTGCCGAAGATGCTGTTCAAATTAAAAAGAAAATTACTTGTCTTTTGGAGAAAGCTTGTTTGCCAACCACTTCTGATGAAGAACGTAGAAAACTTTTAAGTTTTGTTGTTTGTGGTGGTGGTCCAACAGGTGTTGAATTTGCTGCTGAAGTTTACGATTTGTTGAATGAAGATTTACCAAAATCGTATCCAAAGATATTGAGACAAGAATTGAGTGTCCACGTTATTCAATCAAGATCTAACATCTTGAACACTTATGATGAAAGAATTTCTGAATATGCAACTGAGAGATTCAGAAAAGAAACCATCGACGTTTTGACAAACTCAAGAGTCGTTAAAGTTTTGCCAGATGAGGTTATTTTCAACCAAGTCAATGCTGACGGTATCACTGAATTGAAAACTGTTCCATTCGGTCTATGTCTATGGTCCACTGGTGTTGCTCAAAATCCATTGGCTAAAGAAGTCGTTGCTGCTCTATCAACATCCCAAAAGAATATCAGAGCAATTGAAACCGATTCCCATCTAAGAGTCCTTGGTGCTCCATTGGGTGATGTCTATGCCATTGGTGATTGTTCAACTATCAGAACCGATTTGGCTGAGCATACTGTCGAATTGGTCAGAAAATACATTGTGGATAAACATTTGAAACATATCTCATCAACTGAAATCATCACAGAGGAAGATATCAAACATTTGAACTTGTCATACTATGAGATCTACGAGTTGGGTAAAGAAATTGCAAAAAGACATCCTCAAGCCTCAGAAGCTTTGAACCTATTGGACGAGCTGGTTCCAGTCTACGACAGCAAACGTACAGGACACTTGCCATTCAACCAAATTGTTGCGTTGCTGAAGGATATCGATTCAAGAATCACTTCATTACCATCCACTGCTCAAAGGGCTCATCAACAAGGTAAATACCTAGGTAAGAAACTGTCGAAACTTGCAAGATCATCCACTTCATTGACTGTCAACGATATTCTGGATGGTGATATAGATGGTGCCATTTCAAAACCTTTCCAATACAAACATTTGGGTTCTTTGGCATACATTGGTAACAGTGCGGTGTTCGATTTGCCAGGTTATTCCTTCGTTGGTGGTTTGATTGCCATGTACTTGTGGAGAGGTACCTACTTTGCCCAATCCGTGAGTTTGAGAACCAGAGTTCTTTTGTTCTTGGATTGGTTGAAGAGAGGTCTGTTTGGTAGAGACTTGTCGAGTTACTAATTGATGATGTTTTTTGTTCTTATTGTTGTTGTTGATTGTTATTAATTGAGATGAGTTACGTTAGATTACAAAGAGAGGGAGATAAAAAGTTGTTTCGTTTAAATATTCCCAGCCCCGCCTTTTGATAGATGCTTAAAATGATTATAGATTTGGCTTTTATATGAAATCGCCACTGTTTCGCCGTAGTGTTCCTTACTTTGCGAGAAATTTAGAAGAAAAAAAACACATCACCAACTCACCTCTTTTGGAGTAAAAGAAAGAAAACTGATCCAACTACTATCATAAGAGCCATCAAATCTTGATCTGGTTCTCTAGAACTTGGAACTATTGGCTTCAATGAACCGCCGCCCTAGTTACATTCCCCGCTGGCATCTCCACTGATGATTGCTCACCACTGAACACAAAAACAACTTGACACAAAAACGATCACTGGACCAATGACTGTTGTATTTCCACACACTGGACTATTCTGCCACAAAAGTGAACAATGTCAAAAAAAGCCATGAGCTTTCTGCACTTTTCAGTTTTCTACTTAATTTCACACATCCAATACCCTAAAACCCCTAAACACCTATCAACACCCAAATGCTGCCTGCTAACCTGTCCGTTTTTGGTCTTCAGGACGACCCTGTTACTTCCATTTTCAAGCCATCCATCTTGAATCCCCTTTCATTGAACGCTTCGAGAGACCATTTTTCAGATCTATTCAACACCTTCAAGAAGATCAATAATCAACACATCAAGGCCTCAGATGTCCACTCCAAAGACTCTGTTACATCAGATGCCTCCCACAATGACTCTATTGATTTAGTCAAGGTTGTTGAGGTCAAAAACAAGAAGCTCACTGCTTTGTACGTTGGTGATTTGTCTACAGATGTCACTGAAGAAGTGTTGTACAAACATTTTGAAAAGTACGCTACTTTATCTTCAGTAAAGATCTGTTACGATCCACACTCCAAAACATCTTTGGGTTACGGTTATGTCAATTTTGAGTCAGAGATAGAAGCCCAGAAGGCTATTGATGATTTAAACTACACCGTCTTGCGTGCTCAAGAGATTCGTATCATGCCTTCCTTACAAGGTAAAGAGAAGAAGTTTTTGGGAACGAATGTCTTCATCTCGAATTTGAACTTGAAACCTGGTATTACTCTTCGTTCTTTCTATGAGAGATTTAGAGAATTTGGACCGATCTTATCCTGTAAGCTTGACCCCAAGAAAAATCAAGGTTTTATCTCATTTTCCAAAAAAGAGGCAGCAGAACGTTTTGTTGATATCATGAATGATAAGACTTTAGATGGCTCCAAAATCTTCTGCTCTCTTCATGTTCCGAAGTCTGTGAGAAAATGCGATCACGCTCAAAAGGTGAATCCTATCAAGAAACTTGGGGCTCTCTCAAGAAATGTGTCATCGACCTCAACATTAGATACTATCCATAACGAACAACCAAGATCCGGACCTGTGAAGTGGACCAAGATATCACAAGGCGCCATCACTCCAAGTGATGAATTCAAACAGATTTATGTGAAAGGCCTCCCTGTTAATGTTACAGAAACTGATATTTTGAAATTGTTTTCCACTTGTGGTAAGATTCTGGAAGTATACAAACAAAATGTTGACAAGTTTAAATCCAGTTGGTCCCTTGTCACTTTTGAGTCTGGATTATCTGCTCTGTTGGCTATTGAAAGATACCACAGGTCTACGTACGAGGGGAAAAAATTGACATGTGTGAAAGCATTGAAGAAATCAGATAGAAAACTTCAGTTGGCTAGCAGTAACATAAATGTTACTTCTCCTAGTTATACTGCTTCTGCAGCTTCTGCAGCACATGCAGCCTCTGCATCTTCCTCAACTTCTGTGATTGCTGAAAATTCTGCCAATCCTCCTCAGACAGAGTTATACGCCAAACCAGAGGATAGTATAGTCGATCAGAGCAAAGGTACGAAGCCTAGGACCTCGAAGGTTTTCATAGAAAATTTGCCAGGTGGTATGAATGAAAATTTCTTCAAGTTGTTTTTGAGAAATTACTCGTTTAATGGCAAAATACTAAAATATTCCATCAATCCATTGAGTGATAAATACAACAACTACATTGAGTTTGAGAATGAACAGGATGCTAAGGATGTGAATGCAAAGATCAATGGTGTTAACATTGCTGGATACATTTTACAGTCTGCTGTTGATGAAAAGCCGGTTCCTATAAACCAGAACGGTCTTTCAAGGTGCTCAAGTTTTCTTATGGAGAGTGCTCCATTGTCGTTCACCACTATCAGTTCACCTGTTTCTGGAAGGTCGTTCACACCTCAAGTGAGAAAACCTTCATATCCTATCTCACCAGTATCAAACTCTTCTAATTCTGCAACTTTGTTCAAAAGTCCATCTGGTGAATTGTTCCATCTGGTTCCAGTCTCAGATAGTGGACTACGAAGCAAGCACTCAATCATAAGAACGCCATCTACCAGGGTCAACTCAGATCGGCTTAACTATCAATATTCTCAAGTTTCGACATTGGTAAAATTGGAGGAACAGGCACTCAAGCTAATTGACTTTATGAAATATCCAGCTGCCACGAGATCCAGAAACTTGAAGAGAGTCTTACAGTACTTGGTTGACACTAGATGGAGGAGCAATATTAATCACGCTGCAGATGTTTTGAGTGCTCTTGATGATCCAGAAGTTCAAGAATCTTTCAAAAACGATCTATTGGAGACATTAAACCTTTTAGGATTTGCCAGATCATGATGATGACAAAGTTTGAAAAACTATGGTCCTAATATTTGCAATTTCTGTTGAAATTGATAAGAAAATACAAAAAAAAGGCAAAAAAAAATTAATACACCGATAGATCATTAGAAGTTATATGTCAGCTTTGTAATAGCCACGATTGTTCTTTATCGTACACACGTCATTAAGTATAAAGAATGCTTTGGATCCTTTTCTCATTCTGTCTATTTTTTAAGCCAACTCAACGTAGTTTGCAGGGAAGATGCCTTCTCTTCCGTTGACTCTGCCAGTCCACCAATCATCAGTGGACTCCGACTTCTTCACTATAGTGATAACATCACCTTTTCTAAATGGCAAATCGCCACTTTGTTCACCTTCAAATGAGAACAAAGCAATTGCTTTTGGACCTTTTGGTTGAGATGGTTTGTTTCCAAAGTTTGGTTTCTCAGATCTTGGTCTTCCTGGATTTGAAGAATTTATACTTGTATTTTGGAATCTTCTATCCAGATCATCAACACCTCCATTATTTCTCGAAGATGAGTGAGAATCATAACGATCGAAAACGTCGTCTTCCCATGATGTGTTTCTTGTTGATTTGTGACGGGATGCACTGCTTGCTGATTCGTTTCTTGCACTTCTTCTATGACTGTAGTAATTATCTTCATCGGATTCAGCATCACTATCATCTGAATTGTATCTATGGCTGTTGCTACTGTTATATCTTGAATTTCCATTACCATTACCATTACCTCTTGCATAACTTCTTGAATTGCTTCTTACCGAACTGTTCTCTGAATCGAAATCTGGAATATCATTGTAATAACTGTCATTATCATAAGCATCACCTGGTCTTCTCTTTGTGAAGGCTCTTGATTCCAAAACTCTGAAAAGAATCTCACATTCAGGTGGTGCATCAACTCTACCAGACAAGATTTGTCTAGCTTTACAATTATTACCATAAAATTTTCTGTTTGCCTCTCTTCTTTCAATAATAGCTGAACCTTCCAATGAAACACCTGCAAATAGACCTTTTGTCTTTGAATATGCGAAAATGGCAGCAGCACTTTTCAAAGAAGCAGTACCACCAGCCTCGGCATTTCTACCCAATGGACCAGCAGCCACTGAAATGTTACCACCAAGAGTGATTGAACCTGCTTGTGCAAATGAATTCACAGCTTCTCGTGTGTTCAAGATGAAGACGAAATCTGTCAATTCGAATCCAACTTGTCCACCAGCACCAGCACCTGCAGTGACAATAGCAGATGGAGGAGACCATGAACCATCAGGTAAACGAGACACGATAACACCTGAGCCTGCTCTTCCAGAAAACAAAAATCCAGCTTTCAAAACAGTGATGACTGCTAAACCTTTTGCATTTTGAAGAATCTCAGGTGGGATTACCTGATCGACTCCCAACATTTGATTTGGTTTCACAAAACTTGCCAGGATCTTTGCAGCTTTTCTACAAAGGAAAGGGGTTAAGTTAGTACAACTGACTTCAATCGGGTCTAGGATCGTGTATCATTTGATCCAGCTGTATAAGGGTCCACTGGCACAAGCTGTATGTGAACAGGCAACAGCAGAAGGGGTCTCCTAATTTTTCAATCAATTGACACATTAGAGAAAACCCAACCTGTTACCCACCACCACCACCACCATAGCCGCTAAAATAAAACCCCATACAGCTAACAAAATCAAGGGATCCATGGCGAGAATGTAGTAACATACTTTGTTTCTTTTCTCAAGTCCCTTGGGACTGGATTGTTGATACCCATGATGCAGAAATTGTATCGATTTATTTGGAAGGAACCACTTGCGAAGTATTAATTTTGTTCTTGAGAAGTGGATTTTATCGGTCATTTTTGGCCAAAGTTCCATTTTTTCTTTCCGTAATTCGCGGATTTTTCGGAACTCGGAGGAGCCGCGATCACGTGATATACAGCTTTTAATTTGCGGGTTTACTTGTTGAGGGTTTAGTTTCCCGATCAAACTAGTTATGCTGTTATTATTTTAGGATATCGGTATGATTTCATAGTTTTTACCGTTCAGGACAATCAGAAATGAATCCATTATTGACATCATCACCTATCTCCGCTGACGTAATCTATTACTGATCCATCATGAACACCCTAACATTTCTTTTACCTTAATGTTTGGCCATAAACAAATCGTTCGAAAAGAGACTTTAGTTCTAAAAAGAAACTTCTGTAACTAGTCTCACATATTACTAATGGACCCAGTGGACAAGACTTTCGATACTGTGTACTACTATGGCCAGTATGCATCTTCGTTGTTCAACAGAGCTTCCAAATCCGTCTCCAAGACCACGAAAGATGCAGTTGACGCCATCGTGAAAGTGACATCAAGAGAACAAAAACCTGAAGTTGTCCCCGTGAAAGGTTCTTTTGGAAGATTGGCTAGCTTTGGTGTTGGAATCCAATCATTTGTAGCAGAGAATCAAATCGCAGTTTCTGCTCTGGTTGGGCTCGGTGGTGTTATCCTAGCAAGTCAATTGCTCACCTCAAAGGGAAAGAAAATTAAAAGAAGAGCAGTGAGATTGGCAAATGGTGCTAGAAAAGACGTTGTGTTGATAGTTGGGTCAGTCACAGAACCATTGACACGCTACATTGCTAACGATTTGGAGAATAGAGGGTTCATCGTCTATGTCACATCAACGGATTCAAGAGCAGATAACAAGTTTTTCAACAATGAATCTATACAGGATATCAAGAGTTTGATAATTTCGGAGAATTTTCAAGATAATGAGTTCAACTCATCACAATTGCACAAGTTTGATTTCCTCTTGACATCTGAACATATTCCGTTTCAAGGTGCTCAACCAAACAAGTTGAACTTGGTTGGTGTAATATTCGTTCCAGATTTATACTTCCCATCAGGTAAGTTTCACCTGATCCCAGGATCAGTATGGTCATCGAATCTCAACCAAAAGGCATTATTACCTTTGAACTTGTTAAGTAATGGTCTCATAGGACTTGCTGAGAAGTACGATGCTAACATGATCTTTTTGACACCTACAATATCTTCATCGCTCTCAGTCCCCTTCCATTCAGCGGAGAACATCACTAGCGGTTTCTTACAACAACTAAGTGCCAACTTAGCTGCGGATTACGAGGCCTTGAACATTACAAACGTTAAGATGGGATCAATTAAAATCAACTCGAACAACAACAGAAAGAATTTCGGTTTGAAAGGTGAACCGCTGAAGAACCTTTATTATAAGCTATTCGATCTTTTATACAGCGATCATAACAATAGCGTCGAATACGTTGGATTTGGTGCTCGTTCTTTGGCATATTTCAGTTGGTTGGTCCCAAATTGGCTAGTCAAAAACTATTTCGCCAACTATTTTGGAAACGAATAATAATAATGATAATAATGATGATGATGATGGTACCTGACACTTGGCACACTAGCTCTTGTAATTTTCGGTTGGTACGGTGCTCGGCTTATTAGGTGTATGTGACAGTGCTTTGATGACCTAATGCTTATGTAAAATCACAACTACAGCTTACCCCAGCTTATATAAGTAATTACCCCTATTCCATGTGCCGACTAAGCAACGCCGAACGCTTAAAGGTGCACCAACATCGCTTCTCGAGGAATCATTGCAGTTTGTATATAATGTCTTCACTTTTGAAACCATCCTTCTTTGCAAAGAATATACTTCATCACCACCTTCAGATTGCAAGATGAGCCAGAAGCAATCGTTGGTGTCAAGGCTTTTCAAAGAGACCATCCCATTACTCTTCCCAATCTTCACTGTCTACACGATATACGATGTCTTTGTGTTTTATAACATCTCCACTTCTGACAAACACTTTCTTCACTCGATCATGAACTTCAACGACTTTCTCTTACTTCAGACTGGTTTCACTCCGTTGTTATTGCTGATGGGCTTTCAATCTGAATGGGCTGTTACACAGTTGCTCAGCTCTTGGTTGTCATCAATCTACATCATGGCCAGTGTGTTATCTATTGCTTATGCCGTGTTATTCTACGCACTATGCTTCGAGACCTCTTACGATAAGAAATGGAAAGCACTTGGACAGTTGGCTGTGAATTGCATTAGATCCTAGACACTCATATCATCACACTTCACGCATTTTTAACGACTCATACTACTTATAACATCATTCATAATTCATCGTCATTCATTTTGTACTATATATATATATCTACATACTGATATCTGCAATCCTTTTGCCATGTTTTAAATATCATAATCGTAAAGTTCGTTTCCAATGTCACTCACAATGATTTTAAGATTTCTCTCTCTTCCTTCGCTAATTAAAATCCAAAAGAAAATGCACTCATATCAGGTTCAACAAATGCTGATTTTGGAGGTGCTGCTGTGTTGTTATGTTTTTGACTATGTTGATCTTCGTCCAATCTTTTATCTTTTCTATCAATAAAGTTTGAAGCTAAGCCATATTTCTCCAAGATACTAAGGCCATTGTTATTACCATTTGAAGTTGATTCTTGTTGAAAATTCGATATGAATGAAGCTCTTCTTCTTGATTGTGGTGACATACCGTATTTCTCCAAAATGCTACCATTACCATTGGAAGATGAAGTTGCAGGGCCAGATGATAGATCAACATAACTGGCTTCTCTTTTGAACCCTTCTGCCTTGACAAAAGTCCAATTTTTAACCAACGATAATGAAAGATAATCACATCCCATTCTAGTGTAAATCGAAGCAACTCTTGAAATGAATTGAGTCTCCGCACCTGCAGAAATTTCCAGTGAACCTTTTAAATATCCCGAACTTTTTTCTCTTAAACTCTTGTACAACACAATCAACAGTGGATCATCTTCCAAGAATGATTTAGAAAATTCCGTCATCTCAATGCCTTTCTTCTCACCATCACTCAATACATCAATAGGTGATTTAACCAATGATTGTATAGCCCCCGATTGATCCTTGATCTTCCAGAATATGAAACTTGTTGTCCATCTATCACCTTTACTCACAGCATCGGATAAGAGATGTTTGATCAATATATCTTTTAAAACAGGCCCATTATCACCTTCATAAACACGACAAACAGCAATAGCCAAATCAATGTCTCCGATCTGTTTTATCAACACGTTGACACAGTCCTTCAATGAGTCCGCCAATAAGAAGAAGCATGCAGCAAGCAAGTATCTGTGTTTACTCAACAACACAAAGGCATTTTTCAGAGCTGCTGATCTCCACCTTTTCTCTTTAAAGTCATTTTTCAGGAAACCTAACATCTTTTGTTGTTCTGGATTTCCCACAGATGTTCTCCAAAGCCCAATCAAGATTTGTTTTTTCTTCAATGCCAGATAATAAATCGAACAATTCGATGGATCTTTCTTTTCTTGTGATGTGAACTCATTTCTTGCGATTGCCTCAAATGACGAGATTAAATTATCATAAGTGATCCAATAACTCAATCCATACTCTTTTGAAACTTGCCATGTTAACTTTCTATCTTTAACGGAGTTCTCAACAAGTTGTAGCAACAGTTCTTTGTTCTCACTATGCAATGCCCAGTTGATATCTCTCATTGTCAATTTCTCCTGCGTTCCAACCCTGTGCAATTGATACAGCTTCATACCCAAGTAGAATCTCAATCCATGCTCATCCAAACTTAGGATATTCTTTTGAATATCTTCAACAGCTTCAATCGCACTCAGAAGTGTTATTTGTTGATGTCTTGTCAAATAAGGTAAAGAATAGTTCAGTAGTTTTTCTTTTAAAGCCTCCGCAACATTCATATCAAATTGCGTATACGGTTCTTCGAAATCATCACTAGGAACGTACCTTTCATCCAAAAATTTCTTGACATCAAAACCTAAAGTTGATCCCAAGCTCTCAGTTCCCTCACCTTTCAATTCCAGTTGACGAATTTTCAAGAATAATCTTAATAAGATCTCCTTCACTATGTCAAACTTTCCAATGAACAAACATTGGATCAATAGTTGTGGATGGTAAAGAGGTAAAACTCCGTTCAGCACGGAGCACAAGTTCAAAATATCATTACTCACAATGTTTCTAGTACCGATTGATTTCTTTGTGAGTTCATCCGATTCCAAATCCAGTGTCTTGTCACTTACAAATATTTCATTACCGGCACCAATCACCAAAGTACCATCTTCTAACCAGATACAATCACCAATAGAGTGGGATGTATAGCTTTTGATGTCAATCTTCTTGATTGCAAGAAATGCAGGTGTCTTATTGGTATAATCATACCTTAATTGAGTATAAAGCAAGGAGTGATCCTGAAACCCAACACTAAGAATACTCTGTTTGTTCTGTGTACAGGTCCAATCAATATCGCGAATCTCCTCATCAAACAATTCCTCATATTCCAAAACATTTCTATTCAAATCCCAAATTGATAATTTTTTGGATGTATCATCGACAATAGCAAACTTTGAAATTGAAGAACCACGAATGTATGAAGGTTTCTTAATATCTGATTCCAATTCACATTTTTGAATCCATTTGATCCTATTGTTAACAACTGATCCTGCAAAGCAATAAATCACACCCTCAAGTGTACAAATTGACAAAACCGATCTTTCAGTTGTATATTCAGCACCAGCTGGATCAATCGTAGAGATCAAATGAATCAAGTCCGATGAGATAGGTAATGGGTCAACATCAACTTCCAGAATCTTGAAATCTGAAACAAACCATGCTTTAGTGTGTTGAGAATACACTCCAATAACATAATGAACGGAACTAGAATCTTTATCAATAGGGATCTGCGCGAATAATAGGGCGGTTTCAGATTCAATCGGTATTGATGACACTCGTTGTGCGATCTTATCAGATGTATCCCATATGATCAATTCGTTTGAGCAAACAGTGAGCAAACGTTCACCTTTCTCAAGTAAAATGGCATCAAGAACAGTTGACGGAGTTTTCACTATGGATTTTTTAGTCAAAGTCAAACTGTCTTTCAAATGCTGGGGTATCCAAACTGCATTCTCCTCGAATCTTGACGTTGTCAACATTGCGTCACCAACTGTATTTCTGTAAAGTTTTTGAATTGATTTATTATGACCAGTGAATTTATGTGATAATGATCCTGTTGGTGATCCACTTTTAATCAAGAATCCTAAATCTAGGATAACGTTTCGTATCACACCGTTCATATCATGAATGACTAATGAGACATCACCATCCTTATTGTTCAAGGATTCTGCAAAATTGATGAATTCAGGTCTCTTTGCAAAGGTTTGTGGTCTTAATTTCAAACCTTCCAGCCTCTTAATACTTATAAGCTTTGGTGGGTTTTGACTTAGATTCTCCAGCGCATAGACAACAAAGTTACCATCAGTATCAAACACCATCGCCAAGTCAGGTTGTTTCTTCTGCAGTTCAATAGACTCGCCTTTGTATAACCTTTGTATGGCTGACTTCAAAGCGGTTGTTACCAAATAATCATCGATCAAATTGACAAATTTTCTTCCATTTCTGACACATTTATCATCAAAGAGATCCAAGGATCCCCATTGTTGTATTATCGATGAGCTCTCGTATTCGTATGCAGACCATATTCTCAGCACCGAGTCTCTCGCAAGTGTATAAAGTGTGTTTGTGAATGAATCAGGATCAGGTTGATCAATGGGGCTTGCTCTTTTCCAACGAATGCTTGTGATTGATGATGGGTGTAACAAATAGTTCAAATCGAACATGGAGTGCTCACCGAACGAGTCACGATGCCATACTTTCAACAGTTTATCATACTTTGAGCAAGATGCAATCAAAGTTGAATCCTGCGATATCTTCGCCAAATAGACAGGAGCACTCTGTTTCAAACTCCACAGTATCGAAGTTTGCACAATACCAAACTCTTTCTGTACTTGCCACAACGTCAAGAAATCACTTCCAACCAGAATCTCCTGCTGGACACCCCAACTGACTGCGTTGACAATGGAATGGTTCTTCTCTTCGCTCAATTTGGTCAACAACTGCCATCTTGGAACACGCATGAACTCATTCATAGGCTCGTAGATCTCGACCTGTGAGGCCACCGCCACTGCGATTGTCCCGTTGTAGGGGTTGATATCAACAGAGGTAGCATCTGTGGCAAGATAGATAGTTTGCAAGTTGGTCATATCATCTGCGAGTATGATCAAGTTGTTTCCTGAACAGTAAGCCTTGAAGTTGTTAATGGTTAGCTTCTTAAGTATGAATGTGCGATGGTGCTTCGCCGCTACTTACCATGACGGAGTGCGCCCGCCATTGTGCGTGTGCCACTGCCTTAACGTATTTGTTTGGCTCGCCGGGGATGAAGCTGACCGCCATTAGAAGCAGAGTTCTGGTAAAGTCTAAAGTCGTTTTCTGCTATGTTTTGTTGTTTTTCGTTTCTGGCGGTTAAAAAGATAAACGAGCAAAAAAAAAAAAAAAAAGTTAAACATCACCATCTGAAGCTTCACTAGAAGTTCGATCAAGACTCCAGAACAAGACAGGATGGGTGGAAGGTGAGTGCAGAAGTTTTGAAGGATACTTTTTGGGATGACAAACTAACAACTAGGGGCAGTTGTAAAGATCAAAGACTCGCAGTTGCAGTGTGCCTACAAAGATCGCCGTGTGTGCTGATACAGAGAAACACTCCAAGACAATGCATTGAAGACCCAGAACTCTCAAAAGACCTCCCTGAACTGTGTAAAGCACAGATGAAGGCCTTCTGGGAGTGTAAGAAGGGTTTTTTCGACATGACGAAGAGAATGAGAGGTAACGCACCATTATCTACGGGAAAATACGATCAACAATTTGAGAATCTATCAAGTGGTAATTTTGATGCTCATGAAGAGATCAGAAAGTTGAGCATTCTAAACGGTTCAGATAAGAACTAAGGAAATAAAAGTTGGAAGAAAAAAAAATGGAAAAGGAAAAGGTTCATGTACATATCATTCTATATATATATATCTAAACAGTCTAAATGTTATCACCAATCTTGATTATAGTCTCATACAACTCATCGACAAGATCACTATCAACAACTGGGCTGACAAAAACAACTCTAAAAAATTCCCCAGCATCAACACCAACTGCAGGTGAGTAATCAACGAGAAATCTTCCGGATTCATGAAGCTTAGCCACGATTTCTCTTGTTGTTCTGGTATTAACTTCAGCATCGTCAAATTTACCATCTTTGTTGAAGTAGAAACAAACTTGTAAAGCAGGTGGAGGATTAGTTGAAATTAATTTGAACTTTTGTGAGTTTGAAGCCAATCTTGATACAAAGTAGGAAGTAATATCAAAGGCATGGTCAATTCTTTGTTCATACCCTTCAGAACCATAATAGTACCATCCCAAGTAGAACTTCAAAGCATCAGGTCTACGACCACATCCCATTGTACCATCAGCCAAATCATAGAAGGTCTCAGTTGGCTCTTTGTTATGAAATAAATATGGAGCATTCAAAGAGTTGGCGGTTTGAAAAACACGTTCATCAGGTAAAAGTAAGAACGAGCATGTTGTTGGAACACCAAGTAATTTATGCGGATTTGAAGTGATGGAATCAGCGAGTTCAATTCCTTTTAGTTTATGTCTTTGTTTGGCACTGAACACAAGATTACCACCCCATGATCCATCAACGTGGAACCATATCTTGTGCTTCTTAGCGATGGCTGAGATCTCTGTAAATGGATCAAATGAGCCAAAAACAGTGGTACCAGCAGTACCATTAACGTAAAGTGGGGTGAACCCATCTTTTAAACTCTGCTCAATCTTCAACTCTAGATCTGAAGGGATTAAAACACCAAATTCATCGACTTTAACTTTAATGACATTTTGAGAACCGAGACCCAACAGAATGGCGGCTTTCTCCACCGAGTAGTGACTGTGAGCACTGGTATACACTGCAAATCTATATTTACCATTACCTTCTTTCTTAGTCTCTGGGAATAAGATGGATCTTGCAATTTGTAAACTTGTAATGTTTGACCAAGATCCACCGCTGAAAGTCAACCCACCTGCAAATGGACCTCTGTAACCAAACAGCTCAGCATAAGACTTACCAACTTTCTTCTCGATCAAGGTAACTATGGGAGATACGGTGAAGACATGACTATTAGTGTTCAGGAGACTCAGTAAGATATCGGAGATGACACCGATTGGATTGTTTGAAGCATAAAGCTTATCTAAAAACCCTGGGTGCCATGTGACGACTGAATTGTTCAGAACTGTTTCAAAAAGACCGTAAACACCTTCTTGTCCATGACCTTTCACTGGAGTTTCCAGTGGAACAACTTTTGAGAGTTCCAAAGGACTTATTTTCTTACCGATGGAAGCGTTTGGCTTTGACGAGTTCTCAATATGGTTCAAGATCAGAGGTTTGAGCTGAGTGAGGAGGTAATCGAGCTCCTTGACTCTGTTAACTTCGAGAGTAGAGGAGATTTTTGGCATTTTCACAACGGATATGTGGCGGATTTGATGGGACGATCAAAGAGACTGTCTTTTCCCTTTTCCACTTAAGTTCTTAAGTTAGTGATAAATTCTCTTTTTCATGGGAGGAAAGAAAGCCAAATAAAGAGCAATATCCGCCACTGTAAACACCATCTCACTCTCCAAACCGCAGCGCATGTTCTCAGCAGACCGAAATGACTGAGAACGAGGATGCGTTGGCCAACTTGGACGTCCAGATCGTTGAGCAGACGTCGTTAGAACAGAAGATCCAGCAAAACGCCACCGAACTGATCACAAAGCAGGAAATTGAAAGCGACAAGAAGAGACTTGTGAAGGCTGAAGAGACGTTACAGAAGCACAAGTATGAGCTCAGGACTTTAGAAAGTAGGTTGATGAACAGGTTCACGAAGATAACCACCAAAGAGGCTCTCAGAGAACAGATCAAAGACCTGAAAGAGGTGATTGCAGGCGCTGTTGACGATGTCAAAGACATCACGCAAAGGTTAAATAAAAATTTGGAACAGGTTGCAGAAGAACGAGATGAGGACGGAAGACTGCCCAATGAATCAGAAAGAGACTATCTGGTCAGAACAGGTAAGATCACTGCTTTTGGTAACTCCACTAGGTTTGTATTGGAAGAAGATGAAGGTCATATTGAGCCGGAGGAATCAATATCACATCAAAACTTGCGCATTCCTGGATTCGTTGCAGATTCTGAGCTTACTGATGAAAGTGGGTCTGGAGAAGATTATACCAGCAATGCGGAAGAAGTCGAAAGACGGAATAAGAGACAAAAGAAACTTAAGCTGTTGACTGAGGATGATATCAGAAACATCGATGATGGTGATGAGCAATTCTATCAAGACAGATTGAACACATGGGTGCATAAAAGATCACAATCAAGATTCATTTCATCATCAACTGCTTCAACGAATACAGATGAATGGTTTCAACCACATCCTCAGAACCCAGATGCTGTCTTGAATAACGATTTCAAAATCCCAGGTGATATCTATCCATCATTATTCGACTATCAGAAAACTGGTGTTCAATGGCTCTATGAGCTCTATTCACAACATCATGGTGGTATTGTAAGTGATGAGATGGGGTTGGGTAAAACTATCCAAATTATAGCGTTCATAGCTGGTTTGCATTATTCTGGAAAATTGGATAAACCGGTTTTGATAGTTTGTCCAGCTACAGTCATGACACAATGGGTTAACGAATTCCACACTTGGTGGCCTCCATTACGTACGATGGTCTTGCATTCAATAGGATCAGGGATGAATGCCAAATTGAAGGATGAGGATTTCGATAAGGCATTGTTGATGGAAGGTGGTGAAGATGCAGCAATTGAAAAAAGTTTACAGAGTTTGAAGTCATCAGCTAAAGCACAGAATATTATGAAAACTTTACTAGGTAAGGGACACGTCTTAATCACGAGTTACGTGGGGTTGAGAATATATGAAGAGTTCATTGCTCCTGTTGAATGGGGTTATGTGGTATTGGATGAAGGGCACAAGATAAAGAATCCAAATTCCAACATCACGATCTTGAGTAAGAGACTAAAGACATATAACAGAATCATTTTGAGTGGTACACCAATTCAGAACAATTTAATTGAACTTTGGTCATTATTTGATTTCATATTTCCAGGAAGATTGGGTACGCTACCTATTTTTGAAGAAGAATTCGAAACTCCGATCAAACAAGGTGGATATGCAAACGCATCGAATTTTCAAGTGAAGATAGGATACCAAAAAGCTGTTGTCTTGAAAGAATTGATCCAACCCTTTTTGTTAAGAAGAATGAAAGTTGACGTTGCAAGAGATCTACCTTCAAAACAAGAATACGTGTTGATGTGTCGATTGACCAAATATCAAAAGCAGAAATATTTAGAATTTTTGAATGGTATCGAGTTCAAAGCCACGAGTTATCTAGGTGCAATCGATTCACTACGAAAAATTTGCAATCATCCAGATCTAGCCGATGTCCACTACATTGAAGGTCATCCTGGATATGGTGATCCTACAAGATCAGGTAAACTTCAAGTATTGAGACCATTATTGGAACAATGGCGAAAGGAGAAGCATAAAGTGTTGCTGTTTACACAAACTAAACAAATGATGGTCATTCTAGAAAAATTTTTGAATAACGCAATGGGTTATGATTACAAATATATGAAAATGAGTGGTGAGACTGGGATCGGCAAAAGACAGGATATGATTTACTCTTTCAACAATGAGAATTATGATCTATTTCTGTTGACTACAAAAGTTGGTGGATTGGGTGTTAACCTGACAGGTGCTGATCGAGTTATTATTTTTGATCCTGATTGGAATCCTTCGACTGATTTACAGGCAAGAGAACGTGCTTGGAGACTGGGTCAAAAGAAGGAAGTGCTGATTTATAGATTGATCATTGGCGGATCCATTGAGGAGAAGATTTACCATAGACAAATTTTCAAACAGCTGCTGACTGATAAGATTTTAAAAGACCCCAATCAAAAGAGATTTTTCAAGAATAGTGAACTTCATGATTTATTCACATTGAGTGATTTTGATGATGCTTCCGATCAAAGATTTGGACAAATAAAAAGCAACAAGAAACCTACTAAAGAAGCTGATGATTTATCAAGTATTTCAAAGATTCAAGGTGTCAGTGGATTACAAGAATACCAGGATGAAACTGAGAAGGAAACCGAGGATGATAGATTGTTGAATGGATTGTTCAAGAAGGCAGCACAAGCAGTGAAGCATGATGATGTTGTATCTCTTCATTCCAAACCTGAAGATTCTGTTGTTGAGAAAGAAGCAAGAAAAGTTGCAAATGGTGCATTGATGGCCTTGAAAAAATCTAGATCACAGGTCAAGAAAGCTGGGTTAGGTGTTCCTACTTTCACAGGTAAATTTGGGGCTGCTGGTAGACCAGGTGTCAAATTGAACAAAATCAGAGCTCCTTCTTCTTCATCATCATCAATTTTGAAGAACTTGAAGAATCAAAGAGCCACTGAACAAGACACTAAATTCAATAGTGATGTTCATTTGAAGATGATTGCAGATATGAGAAATTATCTATTCTCAGCACCACAAAATTTTGGAACCTCTGCAGAAATTCTTGATTCTTGTAAGATTGAAATTACAGATACCAAAGAATTGACAATGATTAGATCAATGCTGAAAGGTATTGCTAAATGGGACAATGAGAGGAAAGGTTGGGTTTTATCTACCGAATACAAATGATCGTAATAATTACTGTGAACTGTACACCTATTAACAAAAATGGAAAACGCTTAATAACTTCTACCAAACAAGGTATAGTTGATAGCCTTCTCACCACACTTGACACATTTTGTACCTTCTTTCAACTCTGGTTGCTCGAACGGAATACATAGAGATTTGGCACCCATACTTGGAGCCTTCTCATCCTCTTCCTCTTCTTCAGAACCATCATTCTTCTTGGATGACGCTTCTTTGATGTCTTCTTCACATTCCATGACACCACACCATGGAGACAAAATCACATTCTTGGCATTCAAAGCAGGAACGAAATCTTTCCAATCCTCAACGATGATTTTATGAGAGTCGAAGGATTCCTTAGCCTTGTTGTACAGATCCTCATGCAATTGATCCAAAATTTTTGGAATTTCGGTTTCTAAATCAGTGATAGAAACAGGGATTTTCTTGTTATCATTACGACGCACAACAGTGACTTGATCCTTCTCAAGATCATTTGGACCAAATTCCAAACGGATTGGAGTACCTTTCAATTCCCAGTCTGAGAATTTCCAACCAGGAGAATAGTTCTTTCTGTAATCACCAGTGGCTCTCACACCAGCTTTGATCAAAGTTGACTCAATGTCCTTAGCACCGTTGGTAATAGCAGCTTCTTGTTCTTTTGAAGTTTTGGCGGTGATACCTACTGGGATAACAACGGCTTGTAGTTGAGCGACTCTTGGTGGGATTACAAGACCTTTGTTGTCTGAGTGGATCATGATCATGACACCGATAACACGGGTAGATAGACCCCAAGAGTTTTGCCATGCGAATAATTTTGGTTGATCTGGTCCTTCTGGAGATTCAACAGAGATGTTGAACATCTTGGAGAAGTTTTGACCAAGACAATGGGATGTACCACCTTGAATACCACGACCTGTAGTTGGAATATAACCTTCCACCGTGGTAGTGAACTGACCACCTGCAAACTTCTCCTTTTCAGTCTTGACACCTTTAACAACTGGGACAGCCAAAAGGTCTTTGTAAATATTATGGTAATGGTCCAAGATTTGTAACACCTCTGTATCAGCCTCTTCAAAAGTCAAATGAGCAGTGTGGCCTTCTTGCCATAAGAATTCTCTGGTTCTTAGGAATGGTTGTGGATGTTTGAACTCCCATCTGACAACAGAATTCCATTGGTTCAACTTCAATGGTAGATCTCTGTGGGATTGGATCCATTTGGCATAGTAAGGGTACATGACAGTCTCGGAGGTTGGTCTGATGGCAACAGGTTCTTCTAAATCTGAAGAACCGGCTTTTGTAACCCATGCGACTTCAGGAGCAAACCCTTCGATATGATCTTTTTCCTTCTCCAAGACTCTGGAAGAGACAAACATTGGGAAATAAGCGTTTCTAACACCCATCTTTTTGATCTTTTCGTTGAAGTAATCTTGGATTTGTTCCCAAACGAAATATGAAGATGGTCTCATGATATAACAACCTGAAACGTCATAGTATTCCAACATCTCACCTTTTGTGAGGATCTGTTGGTACCATCCTGGGAAATCAAGGTACTTGTCGACGGTGACACCGATCAATTTGGCATCAAGGGCAGCTGATGGGGTTTCTTTCTTGTCGGTTTTTGGTTTGGAAGTCTTAGCTGATGCTGAAGCTGAGGTTGTGGTTGGAGCAGCAGAGAAATCAACGGTGATTGGCTCAACACCAGTGGAAGTTAGGTATCCCAAAAGGTCTTTCCCACTGACGGCTGCTTTTGATGATTCAGTGGAAAGTTCATAAGTTGTAGATTCGACGATTTGCTTATCCACAAGAACTTTGATCTTTGAAGCGTGATCTTTAGTGATGCTAGCAATGCTGAATTCTTTTGGAGAAACACCAAAGAACTCCAAAACAAGATCCTCTTTGGCCAATCTTGGTTCTTTAACACCCGCAGCAGAGGCGATCAAACCAGCTGGAGTTTGAGTAGAAGCTAGGGCAAAGACAACGACTGGGACTGGAGTGGCTGTTTTGGCTGTTTTTGGTTTAAAAACGAGGGCCTTCGTGGCAGATGCGTCTTGCGACGTGATCTGGGCGATGGAAAGAGCAGCTAGAGAAGCTTCAAGGGCCATTGTGGAGCTATGTAAGTTTGGATTTTGAACGATGGGGAAAATTTGGTATCGCTTCACTTTATTTTTTTTTTTTTTTTTTAAATTTCCTTTCCAACAATCATCGATCACCAAAAAAAAAAAAAAAAAAAAGTCGCATTTTCTGCTGCACCAACCAGGATTCCTTTTCACTGTGTTCAATTGGATTTTGTGACACAGAATTTGGATGACGAGAGGTTAGCACATTGTGACTCAAACACATTGAAAACTAATTAAGTAGAATCCATTATAGCCTAATTAACCCCTCATCTTCCATAATAAATATAAACATAGATAGAGTCTGAGTCACGTGTCTCCGGGTAACACTGCTCAAACTGCTCTGACTCAAAAAACAAACGCTTCGAAAGATAAACCCATCGACTTATTCAAACTACAGATCAAAAGTGTATCAATATCTCTCCAATTATGAGCTCTGTATACATTAATGAGACCACTGGTATTGATGGCACTCCAGCCACTGGTTCCCAAGAAGCTCCTTTCAAGACCCCAGCATTTGCGCTGTTCAGTGATGAATCTGCCAAATTGTTCGTCTACAAGAAAGATGAAGAAACCGATGGATACGTTGAAATCTCAGCTTCTGCTTTAAAGAAAGCCAAGAAAGGTGCTGATGGATTGAAGAAGAAAGCTGAGAAGGCAAAACAAGCTGATGCATTGAAGGCACAAAAAGAAGCTGATGAAGCTGCTAGAAAACTCGAAGCTTTAAAAATTGAAATAAAACAAGATGAATCATTACCAATTGCTACAAAATCCAAGATTGGTAAGTTAACTTTGGAACAAGTTGGTCAAAGAGTGAAGGTCTCTGGTTGGGTGCATCGTTTCCGTTCTCAAAAGGGACTTGTGTTCATCGTCTTGAGAGACGGTACTGGTTACTTACAATCCGTTCTAAGTGGTGATTTGGCAAATGCTTATCAAACACAATCCTTAACTTTGGAATCCACAGTTTCTCTTTACGGTACTGTCCAAAAACTGCCAGAGGGTAAACAGGCCGCTGGTGGATTGGAACTAGTTGTCGATTTTTACGAGGTTATCGGTCTAGCACCAAGTGGTGATGAGTCATTCACCAACAAGATCCAAGAAGGTGCTGATCCATCGTTACTCCTGGATCAACGTCATTTAGCACTTCGTGGTGAGACATTAAGTGCCGTGATGAAAGTTCGTGCTGTCTTGTTAAGAGCCATTCGTCATTTTTACGAAGCTGAAGGTTTGACTGAGGTTACACCACCTTGTATGGTTCAAACACAAGTTGAAGGTGGTTCCACATTATTCAAATTGGACTATTACGGCGAAGAAGCATATTTGACCCAATCATCTCAATTGTACTTGGAGACTTGTCTGCCTGCTCTTGGTGATGTTTACTGTGTTCAAGAATCTTTCAGAGCTGAGAAATCACATACTCGTCGTCATTTATCCGAGTACACTCATGTTGAAGCTGAATTGGCTTTCTTATCGTTCGATGAACTATTGAGCCATATCGAAAGAATGATTACGAAATCCGTTGAATTTGTCTTGGAAGATGAAGTTGCTGGTCCATTGATCAAACAATTGAACCCTGATTTTGTTCCACCTTCTTTCCCTTTCAAACGTATGGAATACATCGAGGCTCTTGACTGGTTGAACGAGAATGGAATCAAGAACGAAGAAGATCAAGAGTTTAAATTTGGTGATGATATCGCTGAGGCTGCTGAACGTAAGATGACAGATACAATCGGAGTTCCAATCCTCTTGACTAGATTCCCAGCAGAGATTAAATCTTTTTACATGAAACGTTGTGCTGATGACGAAAGAGTCACAGAGTCCGTTGACGTTCTAATGCCAACTGTTGGTGAGATCACTGGTGGTTCCATGCGTTCTGAAGGTTTGGAAGAGTTGATTGAAGGTTTCAAAAGAGAAGGCATCAACGACATGAGTGCTTACTATTGGTTCATCGACCAACGTAAATACGGTACTTCTCCTCATGGTGGTTATGGTTTGGGAACTGAACGTATCTTGGCTTGGTTGACCAACAGATTCACCGTTAGAGACTGTTCTTTGTATCCACGTTTCACTGGTAGATGCAGACCATGAATCTTGGAATTCAATAGATTGATCATTTAATGTGATTTGCAATTTTAATAATATTCAAAAAGTTATCTGTTTGTAGTTGCACCATATCAATAGCTTCTATTTATTGATCAGTTATGATATATAGTGTGTAAAGCCTTTTTTACCTAATTAAGTCACGTGACTGATAAGAGCTTAACGTGCTAAACATACTGAAATCCTAATTGCCATCTGTACATTTTTTAAAAAGAAATAAATATACTCTATTGTTACTACAGAGCTGTAGCTATGTTTTGATAAACTGAAGACATCAAACATTATACTATATTATCAATAAATAATATTTACTATAAATATATCTGATCTGCATATTTTTCAAATCCAATATAATAACTGACGTTGTCTTCAATTATAGTATTTTTATCTAATCTAACATAGCATATATTTAAAAGAACTTAAACCATTATAATTACCAGTCAAAAAAAGCATTGAAAATACCTGATAAACATAGTTATGATACAAAGAAGTGGTCAACACTGTATTCACTGGTAACCATAACAACGTTCGATTTTTTTTTCGCGGAGCTGGTTGATGATGGCCGGGTAATGGGTCTGCTTTTATCTTTTTGACTCATCACAATCAGCAAATCATCGATTTTTTTTTTATCATAAACCTCTAGTAATTTGTATCAATAACTTCAATCAACTTCAATACTGATATTACAACTAATCAATTAACATGTCTGAAAAACCAGCGGATTTGAAACTTTGGGGTGGTCGTTTCACAGGGAACACGGATCCTTTGATGAACTTGTACAATGCCTCATTACCTTATGATCAAAAAATGTATGCAGCAGATTTAGAAGGAACAAGAGTCTACACTTCGGGACTCTCAAAGATTGGATTGTTGACTGAGCATGAGTTATCCGAGATCCATCGTGGATTGGAGTTAATCAAAGAGGAATGGGCCCAAGGCAAATTCGTGGAGAAGGATGGTGATGAAGACATTCACACTGCTAATGAGAGAAGATTAGGTGAATTAATCGGTCGTGAAATATCAGGAAAAGTTCACACGGGAAGATCCAGAAATGATCAAGTCGCAACCGATATGAGAATATACGTCCGTCAACAACTGACCCAACTTTCTTTTTACCTCAAAGATCTCATTGAAACCGTGTTGAAAAGAGCTGAATCTGAAATCGAAGTTTTGATGCCTGGTTATACCCATTTGCAAAAAGCTCAACCTATCAGATGGGCACATTGGCTCAGTATGTACGCAACATACTTCACTGAGGACTACAAAAGACTCCAGGAGATCATCACAAGACTAAACGTTTCTCCATTGGGTGCTGGTGCCTTGGCAGGTCATCCATACGGCATTGATAGAGAGTATCTTGCTGAAAATTTGGGTTTTAACGGTGTGATCGGTAATTCTCTCGCTGCTGTTTCTGATAGAGATTTTGTTGTTGAGACCTTGTTCTGGTCAACGTTATTTATGAATCATATATCAAGATTTTCAGAAGATTTGATTATTTATTCATCGGGAGAATTTGGTTTCATTAAATTGGCAGATGCTTACTCAACGGGATCCTCATTGATGCCACAAAAGAAGAACCCTGATTCTTTGGAATTGTTGAGAGGTAAATCAGGAAGAGTCTTTGGTTCTTTATCCGGTTTCCTAATGTCCATCAAATCTATCCCTTCCACTTATAACAAGGATATGCAAGAGGATAAAGAACCACTTTTTGACGCTTTGACCACAGTGGAACACTCTATCTTAATTGCCACCGGTGTGGTCTCCACTTTAAGCATCGTTAAGGAGAAGATGGAAGGTGCTTTGACAATGGACATGTTGGCCACTGATCTTGCCGATTATTTGGTTAGAAAAGGTGTTCCGTTCAGGGAAACTCATCATATTTCAGGTTCTTGTGTTAAATTGGCAGAGGATGAAAGACTCAGTGGTATTGATCAGTTAAGTTTAGAGCAGTTCAAAGGAATTGACGAGAGATTTGAAGAGGATGTCAAAGACGTTTTCAATTTCGAAGTCTCAGTGGAAAGAAGAACAGCCACAGGCGGTACTGCCAAATCGGCGGTTTTGAAACAGTTGAACTCCTTGAGAGAACAGCTGAAATAGAGATGATTTTAGAAGTTTTTAGAAGTTTTCTATATACATAGCATAGTTATAATGTGAATGTGTTGTCTATCCAAAGAACTTAGAATATTTAAGCTTCTCTTTAACTTTCTCAGCCTCGATCTTAAGCTCAGTGTCCTCGATCTTTCTCTTGACAACCTCATCGTTCGTATTCAACTCTAAACATCTTTGTAGATCTTTCAGTGAATCAACATATTTCCCCAATTCGAACTTCGAAACACCTCTTCTATAAAAAGCTTTAGCCTTCTCATTATCCAAAACTTTCAAATCAGAATCAAGCAGAAAAGTAGAGAATTCTATAGCTCTTTTGTAATCTTTCAAGTTCAGCGTGACTAGTGACAAGTTCAAATACAGTTTCTTCTTCAACTCTTCAAATTTAGGTGCTACTTCAGGTTCCGAGTCACGATCAGGTATGAGCTCATTGGTATATCTCAGAGCTTTTCTATACTTGAAGAATGCTCCTTGGTAATCCTTTTGTTTGAACAACAAGCTACCAGCGTCTTTTATCCTCGTCGTGGCTTCAAGGGACTCTGCAGCTTTTTCTTTATCGAAATGTTCATCATCATCGGGAAACTCTTCATACACATCACCATTGATATCCAAATATGAAGCGTTGTAAACAGGCACTCCAAGATCTTCAGTCCATTCACCGCATTTGACAATGTCGATATTGTGTAGCGGCACGTTATGCTTGTCAACAGCGCTCGCTTCAATGGTTCTTATCGTTGATTTACCATGTAGAACTCTCCCCAGTATGGTGTGTTTCCCATTGAGGTGTGGCGAAGGATATGTGTTGATGAAGAACTGTGAGGTATTTGAGTCTGGACCCGAGTTGGACATGGCCAAGTTGTGAATTGTTGTGAAATCTCCCAAGTTCTCATCTTTGAACTGACCTTGTGGATTCGAGTCTGACGAGTAGATTGACCTCCCAGTGAATCCAGCCTGAATTGAGAAGTTCTTTATGACTTTTGTGAATTGTGTGTCTTGCAAAGTAAGTTTGGAGTCATCTGGAAGTGTGTAATTACCCAAGCATAGAGCTTGGAAGTTTCTCGTGGCGTTTGGTGCCTCTGTTCAATCAAGACGTTGTTAATATAATGCTATTTGCTGTGATGGCATGATGAGAGAGAAACCGACTCACCTTGTTCGAACAGCTCAAGAACAACTCTACCAACTGCTTCTCCAGAAATCGAAATGTCGAGAAACACTTTCGGATTCTCCGACTCGATCTTCATTTTTTTCGCAGCTTCTGAGTAGTCGGGCTTCTTAATGATCTAAGTTTGTAATTTTTTTTTTCTTTTTCACCAATCAAAAACATCACCAACAATAATAACCACCCCACAACAAAAATCGCAAAGTTAGAAGCAAATCGATGTCTTCTCACGGCGCAAGGTCCCTGACACAGCAGCTCCTGAAATCACGACAGCACTGTCTTGACCAGCTGCGGACTTTTGACAAATCGTCGTACGTTCTGAGCGCTTATGTCCCTGCCCCTGCAAGAGACACATTTCTGGCCATCAAGACGTTCAATTTGGAAGTCTCTCGAATCTTTGATGTTGAGAACCTCTCTGCCAACTCCAAACTGGGGAATTCAATGGGAGGTTTCTCCACTGGTGCATTGAAGTTGAAGTTCTGGGACGATTTATTGTCAAATATCTATAAAGATCCATTTGCTGATTCTACCGTCGGTGAGCCCATCGGACTGATGGTCCGTGATTCATTACGCCAAGGGTTCAATCTCGAGTTTGAACAGTTCCACAAAATTTTGGAGAGCAGAAGCGCATTCATTCAGAAGGGCCAATTCAACTCAGTCAATGAGATTTGTTCTTATGGTGAGGGAACCTACTCACAGTTGAACTATCTTGTTCAGAACTTGTTGTTATCAGACCAACTATCTCCTTCCACTGTGGCACTCGTCGAGGAGAGTTCTGTTCTGAGAGATCTGATGGTAGAGATCGTGGCACATATAGGACAAGCTACGGGTGTTGCATCTGTCGTCTTGGCTACCAGTTACTATGCAAGACATCATAATAAGATCTATTTACCCGTTGACTTGATGACGAAAAACGATCTATCACAAGAAAAGTTACTTAGAATTTTCCAAGGACACGAGAAGGAAATTGACCAGGACACAAGAACAAAATTGAAAGATCTTGTTTATGAGACTTGTATCACTGCCAATGATCATTTGTTGACTGCTCGTTCGAAACTTGAACAATTGAAGCATGAGACCTCCTCCATAATCTCACAGACAAATAACGAGTTGATTCAATCGAAACACAAAAGTTGGAAGAAGAACTTGCCGGACTGTCTGTTTGTTCCATTCATGTCCTCGATCCCATTACAAGGCTATTTAAAGCAATTGGAACACCATGATTTTGATATCCTGGGTGATATCAAGATTGAAAATCCATATTGGAAAGTTGTGTGGCAAAGTTATTGGGCTTATCAGAAACGTAAGGTGTGACTACCAACCTATTTATTCTATATTTATTCTATATTTATTCTTGAATTTAAAAATATTCATTCTATCGGCTATTTAAACGTCACCATTATTTAGCCGGAGGGACAACTTTGGATATATCTGTAGTAATCAGGCTTAGTGTCTATTGGTGGAGTTTCATAAGTTCGGATGCGTCTTCAGGACCTTGAAATTCGCTCTGAACTTCCCAGTGTCCCCGTTGAACCCATCAAACAGTCTCCCAAGCACCTCAGCACCAGGTCTCTTGAGAAAATCCAAATCACGGTCAATATCAATCTTGGAAGCATCGCATTTAACAGAATCGAACTCGTCTCTGTTACCAAGTTCAGGTGTATAAGTGCTATAAGTGGCATAGTTCCAAATTATGGAAGAATTGTCACTGGATTGAATCCTTTCTCGGGACTCCCAATAAGAAACAACAATACCATATGTCTTTGACTCTCTGTTCAAGATGATTTGCCCGATTTGGAATCTGGGACGGTTTCTTTTTGCAAACCGAGATCCATCCACCGAGTTCTGGATGAAATTGAGCACTGGGGAATCAAATTTATCCTTTTCAGGTGTCCTCAGAAGTCTATCAAACGCCTCATGTAGTACTGCCGATGATTGAAGTGATCTTTCTAAAGATCGCTGGATAAAAGGAAAGGCAATCCAATTGAAACAGTTGGATAATGAATTAATATGGTGAATATCCAAGGATTTTGCGAGCCTAAAATGAGACTCAAGAAATCTATGAGACTGGAAGTGGTAACGACCAATTCCTTGTTTGGACAGCGGAAAAAGGTCAACTATACCGAATTTCTTATTGTTGATCAGCATGCTAAGGGAGAAAGAATCGCCAGTCGTCTGAATGAAATCGCTCATGGTAAGATTGGCAGAGAAAATATCAGGTATTCCACCGGGACCAAAGATCTCGGTAAACATACCCAGATGATCTTCCACGCTTGAAATGATAATCTTCTTTGGATGTGTAGATGTGAAAAAAGCACGATAAGATATGCCATCATCTTCATTGATCAGTTCCAAATACTGGGATTTTAAAACAGAGTTGATTCCAATAGACCATAACAATTTTTGAATAATAGCCAACTGAACCAATTCTGAGCCGACCACTTCACCAGCATAGACACGAACAATAGATTTCGATTCAGATGATCCCATCATCAAAGAATAAACTCTATTAGGAGGGTATACGTGTTCTTTACCCAGTGTACATCTTTCGATGAACTTGTAAAACGCACGAATGATTCCTTTACTTCGATCAATGTCTGACTTTTCGATGAAAGAAGCTGATTCTTGTTTGTACAACATATCGATTTCTTTATAAAAATGCGATGTTTTCTGTTTGAGCAGATGATGAGCTGGATCCAAAAGTGAAAGCGTTTCTAAAGTCTCAACAGCACCTCCGAAAGATAGATTTGAGAAATGTTTACCATCAAGATCATTGTCAAGCTGGATCATGGAGGTCAATGCACAATCATAAGTCAAAGCATTACAGATATTGACTAAAAACCACATTCTCCTAGAATACCACTCTCCTGTTTCTCTCAACCTATCCAGAGAGTATTGCAACAGGCCTTTGCGCTGGATGTTTTGCATGTGATCATTGGTAATCAGCTTCCTCATTTCACTGACAGTGAAATCAAAGTCATACCTCTCAGCAATCAAATCGACCCAGTTTAACAACTCTTCTTGCTTCTGAAGCAATTTTCGATAATTCTCTCGTGAAGATTTGGGATCAACGCTTAAATTGCCATCAAAGTAAAGGGACCAACCTTTTTTGTAGAAGTAATGCCAAATCTCAGAGGAGTTGAACTTCTCATTGAAAAACCTGCTTGTGAGCTGGAGATTCAAGGAGTCTTTGAGAGTCAAATCGTGAGTACAGATGTTGAGCCATAATTCCAATGGAAGGTCCCACTGTGGAGTGGCTCGTTCCTCAGATACCATCACTTCAGCAGAGGAGGCATGAGAGGTTGCTAGTGTGAATGATGATTTGGCCTAGCAAAAGCTTCTTGTTGTGGTTGTCGTTGTTGTTATTTAGAGTGCTATTTTTTTTTTTTTTTTTGAGTACCACCAGCAGCTCAAAAATATCCGACTAAAGCCGATACTACAAGAACGCAGTATACTCAAGATGAGATTATAAATTGGGATAGCAAGCCCTAAGATGCTTGTTAGCAATGAACACACGCTTATCAGTATCATATCCATCAAAATATCTTCCTAGGACTTCATTCCCCGATTGCGAGAGATCCTTTAAAGCCGACGCATACCTTTCATCATCGGCATCAATTCTCTCGAAACAAGCCTCATAATTATCCAACGATGAGGTCAGAGTGTGATAGAACCAGATGCACAAGGAGTTGATATTTGGAACAACCAGGTCATCAATGTACATACCGTCTCTTCCAGGAGTAGTATCTTTATGATAGCCGGTGATAACTGAATAACTCTGTGAAGCCAAATGAAGAACAACATCACCGACTTTGAGCTTTGGATAGCGGCCCATTATCAACGTTATATCATGACAATCAGATGGTGCTAAAGGTAGGTGGAAATTCCCTTTCACGCATCTGATCAAAGATCGAGCATCTGTTATGTTTGGAGAAGTGAGCAAGGTTGGTAAAGCAAATGGGATAGATGCTAGACAGCTGAACATTGGACCTAGGCGTAACATTCCCGTGAAGTAAATCTCATACAGATATTGATGTCTAAGGGATGTTATGCCTCTCAGTGAAGTAGGGAAAAGCTTTTTTCGATCCTTGTAATGAAACATAGTTTCCAAAGACATCAGATTTTTACCACATGTAGCAATATCTATCCACGTATTATCATCGAATTGACTAACAACGTTCCCATTGAAGCCAGATATATGATAATCAAGACCTCTGCAATATCTATTTGAGAACTCAGTCTCAAAATCATCTGGTGTGGACAGTGTCAGCTTGTTCTTTCTTGTGAAATGTATTACTGATGTAGAGTCAGAATCAAGGCAGTCTTCAGTTATCACATGAAGCGCATATTTTAACATGATTGATCCAATACCAAATGAGTCCAATAGGAATTGCACTATTGCAAATTGGATCACTTGAGATCCAACAACCTCACCAGCATAAACTCGTACAATTGAATGAGATTCAACCGAATTCATCATCTTTTGATAAACGGTCTCCTCATTCTCATCAAATCTTGAACAGCACACCATCATTTTCCTATAAAAAGTATCAATTATGACCTTAGCAAGATCTAAATCTGAAAGTTGTTTGAAATGAGGATGCTTCTCCACGGATTTGATGATCTCTCCATTAAATTGGGTTTTTTCCCTCTTCAATAAGTGATAAGATGGATCCATACGTGAAACACAATCTAGAAGATCAACAGAGCCTTCCGTTCTCAGAGACTCTGGTGTTAAGAATGATGATAAATGAGTATAATAGTTGATCGAGTATTGGAAACTAAGAGCCTGGGAGATGTTACTGAGATACCAAAGTGTTCTCGAGCACCATTCTCCTTGATCTCTCCTGCGATCCAACTCTTTTAATATTCCTGCAATGTAGGTTGAGAGCATGAACATATCATTATCGGCAATCAAACTATCGACAGCTTCCCAACTTTGATCGAAATCATCGTCCACCACCAATTTATTAATAATTTTCAAAACACGCTTTTGCCCATACGCAAACATAACGTATCGTTCATGGTAATTAGCAACGTATTGGGACGTCATTGTGTCATCCTCGCTATACACAAGCCAATCTTTGTTGTAAAATAACTGCCATATCTCTGGTGAGTTCAACAGCGAATGGTGAGTCTTGTTTGTAAGTTGCAGCTGTATCAGGTCGGTGATTGACAGATATGGACATATCTGTAGCCAAATCTCCAAGGGAAAAAGAGCACCAACGAAATGTGAATGAAGTACAACTTTAGCAGTCATTGATTCTGCCATTCCAACCGTGATACCATAGTATACCGGATCAACATCTCTTTATATACCCCACGACATACGCCCTCCAGACATTTGTGTATGTGTTTTCTATCTCTCTTTCTTTTGTGTCATCGAAGAAGGCTATTTTTGTAATTTCTGTCCATCGCTTTCCTCTTTTCGCTGTACCCCATGAAGTGTTTTTTTTTTTCCGTGGGGAGGTCCGCTAAAATCTCGTAAATACGTCACAATCGAACAATCGAAGCTCATTAATGGTTCGAGTTTTTACGGGAAAGATGCCTCTTCATGCCGGAAATGTGTTCTCTGCATCTTCTGGAACACGAGAATTGACAATAGGATAGTATTCTGGTGGACATTCGTTGGCTCGCCGCTGAGCGTGCGGGTGATGCTAACTTATGCCATGCGCTAGCATATATCCTGTCTACAATGTGATAGATGGCCGTGCTTGTTTTGTTGACCATCGACGTAAGCTGCAGATGGTTTTTGAGAACTTCACTGTCTTTTCCCCATATGGCTATTCTAGGCCCAATGTAATGTGTAACAACTCTTATTAATGCACTAGGGGGTCACGGAAAGAACCTAAAGACACGATAAGAAAGTTAGCTCCAGCTCTCTTTGATCATAAGTTCTATAACTTAGTCGTTTTATCAATACTAGTCTCGAGCTACGAATCATAGATACCTCACAGATATCAGTGAAAGCGCCTATAAATAATCCATCTCAACTTCGAGTTAAGTACAATATGATTTTAGATGAAAGTGCCATCTAGTTGAATTCACTATGGATATCTCTCCACTTCATTCTTTCTGACATTCGGTTGACCAGGAGAGGCTGAAACATGAATTTTTCGGGATCCAGAAAAAACTTACATGAACAGACACCTACTTTACAATGTAAAGACTTGAGCTCGTCTGGAGGCAGTTCGAGGAGCTTTAGGTTCAACGTTTACTATGGTTGAAGTCCAACTAATAGATATCCTCTTCAAACTATATACGTAGTAACTCCGAAAGATTCATCTGCACTTAATACTAACCCTACCTGACTCACTTTTATTTTTTCCTTCATAAGCTATATACTTTCAGCTCATTGTCTCATTGTAGAGTGAATCTGTTTTCCCTTTATCCAGTTCTTCTTCTTCATCTCCTTCACCTTCCAGTCAGCTTTTTTTTTTTCCTTAACTGTATTTATTAAACGGTTCAAATCTATATATATCTCTGGTAGTATATGCCCAGTAGTAACTATGGTACTTTTCTCCTCTTTTCGTTGCTTCTTCTGTTCACCACACCTTCTGGTCGATTCCTCTTGGATTCGACTAGCTTATCATCTTTCAACACCATGGTCGTTGGGCCTCCCGAGTGTCGATGTTGACCGAGTTCGGTTTCAAATCACCTTTGGCTTAAATCACTTTAGGGTTATGAGCCCGTGTTTCTTTTCCACGTGGTTAGCTCTGACCCTTAAATACGCGTTAAAAGTGACTTTGGCCGAGTGGTCTAAGGCGCTAGATTTAGGTTTATAACTAAAATCTCTAGTATCTTCGGATGCGCGAGTTCAAATCTCGTAGGTCACATTAATTTTTTTGATCATCAGTATAATTCTGCTTACGTAACAACATTTGGCCCAAGCTTACTTAGCAAGGAGACAAATATGGTATGGAGATAGTGAGGTTTAGAAGCTTGTTAGGCCACTTGGTCCGCTGTATTAAGTCAGTACTTTGGTTAAATAAGCTGGACTCAAAATGCCACTTACATAACAAGTGTTCTTCCATTTTGAGAAATCAAGGCGCGAAGTTATATTATTGCTCGGCCGCCGCTTCTTTTAATAAAAGCTTGAACTTTGCCCCTTGATACAGTTGCAGAAAACACATCAGCCTGCTGTAGTATGATAACGCAATAACAACGTCATATTTCCCAATCGGTCTATGGTGCTAATTACGGTCAATTGTTAGTTCACAAGCACGAATTCTCTCAAAAATTATTACATAGGCTCCACACTTGTATTACAAATCAGAGTACGTTATTATTTACTATAAAAGGAGTAGAAACGTCGTTTTATGATCCCATCTGTTAAAAGCAATTGAAGATTATATATTATACAAGTCTGATATACGTACATACACGAACAAATAAAACATGACCGAGAAAGCCACTGACGTCTGGTTCAACTTGAACAACGGTAAGAAGATTCCTGCTCTGGGTCTTGGTACTGCAAACGCTGGAGATAAAGTCCCACTTACAAAAGATGCCGTCATCACTGCCGTCAAAGCAGGATACAGACACATTGATGCTGCTTGGGGCTACAAGACGGAAAATGAAGTCGGTGCAGCATTGAAAGAGTTGTTTGAAGAAGGTGTTGTCAAGAGAGAAGATCTATTCATCACAACCAAGGTTTCACCTCAAGTGACTTTCGACCCTGAAAGAGCCTTGAACGAATCTTTGGAAAAATTAGGCATCGAGTACGTTGATTTGTTGTTACAGCACTGGCCAGTCAATGCCAAGCCTATCTTCAATGAAGATGGAAGCGTCAACAGAGATAATAAAGAGACCGAGTATGACTACGATTATATCACTACATATAACAAGATTGAGCAATTGTATCAAAAACATCCGGAAAAGATCAGATCAATTGGTGTGTCCAACTACTCGATTGATTTCTTGACAAACTTGTTGAAAGTTGCTACCGTTAAACCAGTTGTCAATCAAGTTGAACTTCACCCACACTTACCACAAAAGAGTCTGGTCAAGTTTACAGAGGACCACCAAATCCTAATCACTGCTTATTCACCAGTTGGTGCTAGAGGCGCTCCAAACATCAAGATCCCATTGGTTCAAGAACTAGCCAAAAAGTACAACGTGACTCCAAACTCTATCTTGTCATCTTATCATATCAAGGAAGGTAGAATTGTCATTCCAAAATCTACAGACCCACAAAGAATCAAGGATGCTACTGTATTGGCTCCTTTAACTAAAGAGGATTTGGATTCTTTGACTAAATTTGGAGAGGAGAATACAAAGAGATTCATTCATCCTGAATTTGGTAAGAAACTCGGTTTTGAATTCTGGGAAGATAAGTACTTTGGCTGAAAAGACTTACTTCTACTGGATAGAGGTAAAGAACTAGTCCCAATATAAGATATACGATATACAAGTACATCGATCAAAGAAGTTGAAATCTATTTGTCTATGATAAATCAAGATACACAATCTGTAGTTGCTTAGTAAATACCAAATGTCATTGTCACCCTATCCAAGCCTGTAACATATTTATCCAGAAGCTCATTACAGCTTCCTTTGTTTTCCAATGCCTCCAATGCCTCCAATCTGCCATCTCTCGCCAACGAACTCTGACTGACATAGTCATAAGAACACGTAATTGGGAAAAATCTGTAATCGCAATTTTACTTAATACTCATCAGCGCCACCTGTCATATTTTGCGACAACAGCGTGTTCACCTGCTTCTAAGATCGTTCAAATTGTTTGAGATTCAATTCTTCACGATACTTCTTCAATTCAGAACTAGCAACCGGGTTTTAGGGGGACAGTGAATATAGCCACGCTTCTGTTCTTGAATAGATCAATTTCTGAGGGTGTTATCTGAAATTCAGATGTTTTTCTCATATCATTTAAGAAGTACTCATGGACAAATGGGTTCTCATGGATGAGGGTGGAAGTCTTGACTTCTAGAGTTATAATACATTGCAAGGGCAGTGTGCCTATAGTTGCGGAATAGTGTCTGTGACCATGGAAACGTTTCTTTGACTGATTGCATTCAAATCAACTCCATTCCTCTCTCTGTGTGTTGAGCTAGAAGCAAATTCAGGATTTCTTATCATTTGTGCGCACATGCTTTCATAAAACTCTAATCTTTTCTCCCTCAATGTATCTAACGCAGGATACACACTAGAAAGCTCAAAGAAGTTCCCCTCTGGCAAGTTTATATCGATGCCACCTTCATTCTCCAACTTCCGCTGCTTGAGAAAGTGCTCTAAAATTTGGTTTATTCTGATTGCTCCCAGCAAGACATAACGGTTCCCAATGGTCTCTTGAGCAATCCAGGTCTCTAGTATCTTTATGTACTTCAAGTCTCCTTGAGCAAAAGTGGCATAACGAGATCTGTGTCGTTTCCATTGAGAACTAAAGTGGATCACTAGCTGATTTTCAGGTCATCATCAATAAGTGCTGCTCTTTGATTGAACTACAGCTTCAAGAATTCCATCTTATAGCAATCCGTCTTTAGTTGTAGATTCCATTTCATAGATGAGTCCACCGTTCAACCTGCAAAACAGAACATTTCTCGATATTTCCATAAATCGGGGGTGGGGTACTCTCAATTACCACCCCAGACAGAGTATAGTTAGAATGTTGAAGGCCATATCACTAACACAGGAATCCAAAAGACTAGACTTGATAGAAAATGAATCATCGTTCGAATACAAAACTCTTCAAAAAATATATAAGTAAATTTATATTCAAAAGACACATTAATTAAAGAGTAAAAATATCATCAAAAAAGTTAAGACCAGAACAAAAAAGGTGCCAAACGTCGATATAGAGCAGCATCATATATGAGCCTCATCAAGAGATCGTATCGATCCTGCACCGCACATATACCAGACGATTCACCAAAAACTTTAACAAAATACCATGTATAACCAACACAAGAACCAAATAAAAGAGGAATAAGAAGTAAGATAACCGTTAAATTTTTCATCAAAAAAAAAAGAAGGAAGGATGGAATACGTCCCAGATATACCAAAAAGCAATAGTGCAATCATCGTTTGGTTTCTTCAAACAAAACAACTTTATCATCATGATGGAAAATTGGGATATCACCACGACCACCTTTTCTAAATGGTTTGTCTTTGTGGAATTGTTCAAATTTTTCATGTTGTTTCAAAGCAGCTTGGGCTTGTTCGTTTAAGCCTCTGAACGTGTGTTTTGGTTTTGATTCTTCGGTGCGGTCGACTTCTTGAACACTTTCAAATCTCGACAAGATCTCCTCACCATATTTGAAGATCTCAGTCTTCAATGATATCAATTCATCCACCAGTTTCGTCAACTGTTCCTTGGACAATTCTCTCAAGTCCAAATTAGATAAGTCCAAGTCACTTCTCTTAGCAAATTTTGAACCCACAATGTCAAGAACAGTTTGAGAATCTTCATTAGACAAATCTAGAACTGTACCTTCGGGAATACCATTCTCAACAAATGACTGGAACTGTTCAACTTGGTTGGAAATCTTGGAGTAGAATGATTTTGTCATATCTTTCAAGTTATGCTTCATCATATAAGCCTCAAAGGCATAATCTCTAATATTCTCATCACCCAATCTTTCAACATTGACATTCAAACCATCAACAACCTCATCCAACAACGTAGCATTGTGATAATCTTCAGATGGAATTTTACCGATGTATCCCGTATCACCAAATCCTCCTAGAAAATAAGCTTCTTTAACCTCGAATTTGACAAAATGAGACTTGTGAATTGGATTACCTGGCAACCACCAAGCTGCGTCTTTATGTCTAGATAAGAAGCATTTTTCCAATTTATCGTACTCATCACCTGACTCAAGAGCCTTGAATTCACCTCTCAAGTTGACTCTTGGAGAACCTGCAACAGAGTCTGGTCTTGAACCAGGGTACACCCTAGAAACTTCTTCCTTAAAAGCGTGGTCACCAGTTCTAATTGTCAAGGTGACTGGGGAACCATTATTGTAGTTCCTGAAAGAGGTGCCGATATCAATGGCCAAGATCACTGGATCACCATCACCACAATCAGCATAATACTCAACAAAAGAGGCTGGAAGGCCAGCATCGTCACCAGTTTGATAGATGGTGTTAATGTTGACTAATGACTCTCTCGAAATTAAGGTACGTGCTATCTTAGCAGCGTCTTCCAAAGTTGGTCTCTTTAAGATATTCAACGCTTCAGTTGAGGTCACAGCAAGAGCTAGCGACAAAAGCACAGAGAGTTTCATTTTTGCGTTCTGAAAGTTTCCTGATGTTCTTTAAAAGGGGTTCAAGGCGAAGGAAAACAGGAGTTTTTTTTTTTTTTTTTTTGCTGCATTTTTGTTTGTTTTTCCACACCCGTTTTTTTTTTAATCTGATCGATCAGACAGATTTTACGAATTCTTCAAAAACAGGTTGGCTAATATTGTCACTATCTCCGACAGCAGTTCGATTCTGAATGTGCTCTTTTCAATACTCAAATTAAAAGAAAAAAAAATCGCGATACACATTTTCAAGACCGGATGAGACCGGAATGGGCTGGGAAATTCTCGAAACCGGCCGCCCAACAGATTGTTGAGTCTCACACAACAAAATTTACATAGTAATGTGACAGAAAGGGGTCACCAAAAAGATACACAACTATTCATGAGAGTTCCATCTCTCCATTGGTCCCGTGACTACATTACGCAATCTATCGGTTGACGTACTGAAGCTTCCCGTTATCCATATCACACATAGTTGCTCCATATCTCCTTTTTTTCTATCGGATTTCGAAGGGTTCAAAGTTCTTCATGCTTCAAACGACGGATTTGGAAGCCTAGTCTGGCCGAGTCTCGATGATCTCGTTCGGGCCAAATACAAAATCACGAAAATCACCAATTTTAGTTGAAAAAGCTGAAGAAAAGACGACGAAAAATCCAACAATCAACAATCAACAATTCGAAGCCCAGCCCCATAGGATTCAATTGATCGTGCCCACAATGACTAACACACATAATGTCGTCCACGAGGCCAACAATGTTCAACCACTCGAAGCGCCAAAAGAGTTCTTTCAAAAACAAGCGCCAAAGAAACCTTTCATCAGCTCACTTGATGAATACAAGAAACTACACAAACAATCCATTCAAGACCCAGAAGCCTTTTTCGGTCCATTGGCCACTGAACTTCTAGACTGGCAAAGACCTTTTGACAAGGTGAAATCTGGATCTCTTGATAACGGTGACATTGCTTGGTTCTTAAACGGTGAATTGAACGCTTCATACAACTGTGTTGATCGTCATGCTTTGATCAACCCTGCAAAACCAGCTTTGATTTATGAAGCTGACGATGAAAAAGAAAACAGAATCATTACATTTGGTGAACTATTGAGACAGGTCTCTGAAGTTGCTGGTGTTTTGAAAAGTTGGGGTGTTAAGAAAGGTGATACCGTCGCTGTTTATTTGCCAATGATTCCAGAAGCCGTTGTTGCTATGTTGGCCGTTGCAAGACTTGGTGCCATTCACTCTGTTGTCTTTGCCGGTTTCAGTGCTGGTTCTTTGAAAGACCGAGCTCAAGATGCAAACTCTAGATTCATCATTACGTGTGATGAAGGTAAAAGAGGTGGTAAGATAGTTAACACTAAAAGAATTGTCGATGAAGCTTTAAAACAAACAGACATTGTTGAGAAAGTTCTTGTTTTCAAGAGAACTGGGTCAGAAAATATCCCAATGACTGAAGGTCGTGATTTCTGGTGGCATGAAGAAACTTCTAAGGCTAGAGGCTACTTACCACCAACTCCAGTTAACTCTGAAGATCCATTGTTCCTATTGTATACCTCTGGTTCCACTGGTTCTCCAAAAGGTGTTGTCCACTCAACTGCTGGTTACTTACTAGGCGCCGCTTTGACCACAAAATACGTGTTTGACATCCATCCAGATGATGTTCTATTCACTGCTGGTGATGTTGGTTGGATCACTGGTCATACTTACGCACTATACGGTCCTTTGCTATTAGGTACTGCTTCTATTATATTTGAATCTACTCCAGGTTACCCAGATTATGGTCGTTACTGGAGAATCATCGAACGCCATAGAGCAACTCATTTTTACGTTGCGCCAACTGCTTTAAGATTGATTAAAAGGGTTGGTGAAGAATTTATTGATAAATACGACATTTCATCATTAAGAACTTTAGGTTCTGTTGGGGAACCAATTGCTCCAGATTTATGGGAATGGTATAATGAAAAAATTGGTCACAAGACTGCAGTAATTTGTGATACCTTCTGGCAAACGGAATCCGGTTCTCATTTGATTGCTCCATTGGCCGGTGTTACTCCAACCAAGCCAGGTTCTGCTACTTTACCATTCTTTGGTATTGATGCTGCTATTGTTGATCCAGTTTCAGGTGAAGAGGTCAAAGGTAATGACGTGGAAGGTGTTCTTGTCGTTAAAAGTTCATGGCCATCAATGGCCAGATCAGTTTGGAACAATCATAGTCGTTATATTGAAACATATTTGAAGCCATACCCAGGTTATTACTTCACAGGTGATGGTGCTGCTAGAGATAACGATGGATACTATTGGATTCGTGGTAGAGTTGATGATGTTGTCAACGTTTCTGGTCATAGATTGTCCACTGCTGAAATTGAGGCTGCTTTGGTTGAACACAATGGTGTCAGTGAAAGTGCTGTGATTGGTATCCCAGATGAATTGACAGGTCAATCCGTCATTGCATTCGTTTCATTGAAAGCTGGTTATTTGATCGAAACCAACTCTAAGATTCAAGATAAAGAAGCACATATCACTCCAGACAAACTAAGAAAAGAATTGATTCTACAAGTTCGTGGTGAGATTGGTCCATTTGCCGGTCCAAAAACCGTTATTATTGTGGAAGATCTACCAAAGACAAGATCGGGTAAGATCATGAGAAGAGTTTTGAGAAAAGTTACTGCTCATGAAGCTGAACAATTGGGTGATTTATCGACTTTGGCCAACCCAGAAATTGTCGAACATATAATCACTGAAGTTGAAACCCAATTCTTTAAGAAATAACTCTCAAAACTTTGATGAGGAAGGATTGGTTTGAAGAATTGGTGATTATAGTTCCATTTTTTCTTGTAATTTTTTTGCATTAAACAGATCACGATAATATCTTTGCTTATAGAGTGATTCTGTTATTGTTGATGCTTTGAAATTCTTTTTGCTATCTGAATTCCCGCAACATTTCTTTGTTGAAAGTGTTTGATCTATAACTAGAAATTATACACTATAAACTCGTTCTTTCGAACGAGATCAATCTTCTAATTTTTTCCTTTTAGCCTTGCTTTTAGAGTTTATAATAGCTGTAACTATGATTATATTATTATTCTTATTTTTCTTATTATCATTATTATTTTTATGATCAATCTTAAACTATAAACCTGTTTGTAACGATCATGAAGAAATAAAAAAATATGAGACTGAAACTCAAAGAGAAGATTCCCATACCGATGGATTTGAAGATGTCCAAGTCGAAACAATTTAATGAGAAGAACAAAAGACAAGTCATTGAGATGTAAAGCATGACGTTCTCCAAAGTCATTGAAATGCGGCTCGTGGTGTAAATTAGCGTCCTTATGAACGGATTGTTCTCTAGCAAGTCACTCAGATCAGTCATCAAGTTCTTCACGTTCTGCACGTCTTTGTTGATGCCTTGAACACCGATGTCAATCTTCCCGATAGTATCATTAAGATTTTGCGATGTCTTGTGCGTGTTTTTTAGGGTCCTGCTTAGTCTACTTCCAACTTTATCATTCTCCTCCATCAATATGTTCAAAGCAATCAGACTAGACCTCGTGTCATCATAGAACTCGTCCATAATGAGTGTTCTTTCTTGCAAATCATCCAGGAACTTATCTTTCAGCATAGTAATGCTATCAGAGTACTCTTTATCGACATTTTTCAAAAAACTTACGAGGTTCTCTTCAACTGAAGTGGTAGAAGCGAGTGCCATATCCGTGACATTGAGTGAAATCTCACTGATCTTGTCCAACTGTCTCTTTATATGGTCCCACATGAAATCGCTGGTCTCTTTATTCAACTTTGCGCCTTGTTTCATCTCGTCCATGAGCTTTTTCAAATCGTGGAAACTTCCATTTGATTCTTCTTTAAACAGCTCAGTCATCTGCACATATTCGTTCAAAAAGTTCATGATGTGCTCATAGTGTTCTGTCACGTTCATAAATAAGCCCCATATTGCATCTTTCTCGTAAGGCAACGACTCATAGTGACATATATCAGCGATGGTTCTGTAGTATCCGGAATAGCTTGTCCACCACTGAGATTTTCGCTCCATCGACTTGACGCATTCTTCAAAATCGACCTCGTATTGATAATTCAACTGACACTCTTGAGGATATTCGATCTGAGCGACTTCAAACTCACAAATGGATAGTTTAACAGCAGTTGTTGAGCGTAGTTTTGGATCAAGTTCACCGAGGCTTTGCTTCAAACATTGGGACAAAATGGGGGTGAGAGCCTCTTTGATACACTTGGTGTCGTATTCTTTGTTCGTCTGGTAAAGTTGAATCTCCCTTTTTGTGTCTGTGAAGTTCTTGTATTTTGAGATAATGTCCTGGATGGAATAATGTGCCTCATCAGACGATACGTCCGGTGTGTTGTAGAGCAGACCACTTTGCACTACCAGAGGAAGCCTTAAGAGCACCAGTAAAGACTTCATCTACCGTCAGGGACAACATGGTATGGATGGGAAGAAGAAAAGTCACAATTTTTCATAGTTTTTCTAACGACTTGGTCAAGATGAAGCAAACATGAAACAAAAAAATGTGATGTATCAACAAAAACTGAAGGTTTCATTTCCCCTTCACAAATTCCCCAACTCGTCTAATCGGGGATCACTGAACTGTATGGCGGAATCAAAAACAGATAATAATAGAAAGTGGAAACGTTGAAACCCATTGCACCAGATCAAAAATGTGTCAACCACGCACGCCATTGGCTCGAATTTTTTTTTTTTTTATATAGACCATAGCTAAAAATTTCGTGTAACTCGGCATGGAAAGTTTATAAGCTCACTGCTAAAACACACCTTTCACTCAACGAAAAGAAAGCTTTCCACATTCTCATAGCTTCAACTCAGAAATCTCATACAAGGCATCTCTTTCTGTATCCCCGTCAAGCACAGAAACATTCACATACCTAATGACGCGTCTATCTCAGTTGTACACGCTCTCATTATGCCTGCTTCCCCTTACCTTAGCAATGAATATGCACGATGGTGAGGATTTGGACCTGACACCACCAGAGATCACTCACGGATTCTCCAAATCGATCCATTGGATAGCAACTTTGTTCCTTCTGTTGTTATTACCTTCCGTTGCCTCAACACTGGCATTTGCCAAACGAATCCATACGGCCGTACTGATCCAATTCGTCTCTTTAGCTTATGCTGTCATCGAGACGCTGTTTTTGAGATTCCCCGACTCAGAAGGTGTTGAAAACAGAACAAGTAGAGGAACAGCTTGGTTCCTTCTGCTGTTGAATGGTGCCACTGTGCTTTTCGGTTCCTTGAACAGTGGTACCGACGTTCTTGTCAACAAAGAAGGTAAAAGTTCGTTGAAATGGATAGCTCAACTGAGTGAGAGAACTATCAGTATCACCCACAAGACGCTCAGTGTTCTTTTGACACTTACAGGCTGGGTCAAGACATGTTTGGCTCCCGTTGCAATGTTCGGTTTCTGCCGTGATGTTCACACAGGTCAATGTTTGGCTCATGGTATCATGGGATCTGCTTTTATCGGATATGGTTTCATATATGCCATGATCCTTGTGCTCCCTCATTTCAGAAACTCCACACATCCAAGATCACAAGAATTTTACGACAGTTTGGTCATGACTCTCTGGGGTATCGTCAACACTTTCACCGAACACAGATGGGGAACGGAAGACTGGAGTATGTCCGATTATCAACACACCTCAATGGGTATAATTTGGTGGGCTGGTGGTCTGTTGGGTCTTTACTTGTCAAGAGGTGGTAGAAGAAGTTGGATTCCTGCCGTATTGTTGATGTTTACAGGTTGGTCCATGTCTCAGCATTCCCAACACTTGGAGATCAGTACGAAAATTCATTACTTCTTTGGTATCATCTTGATGCTAGGTGGTGCATTGAGAATCGCTGAAATCACTTTCTTGCTTGGTGATGAGAGAAAATCAGACAAGATATACTCGTTCCAATACTTGCCTTCCTTTTGTTTGATCGAGTCTGGTGTAGTCTTCATGGGTGCCAATGAAGAACAGTTGATCTTGGTTCTTAGATTGGGATCAGAACATGGTGCTTACATTTTGACTCTCACATCTGCTGCTTTCCTCATATATCTATGGTTCTTGCTTTTGTTGGAGTTATACGAGAGACTCAATGGTTCAGTTGATCTGCAACACTACGCTGCGGTGAATCGTTCAGACAGAGCAACACCATCTACTGAATTCGAACTGGACGATATAGAACCATGATGTAAATACAAACCAGGTGAAACTCATAAAATATCTATTTTTGGGAACTATTATTAGTTGTTTCGTCATTCTCGTCATCTGTCTTTATTTCAAAAGTATCATTGGAATCTCTTTGTTGTTGCTGTTGCTGTTGCTGTTGCTGTTGCGTCTGACGGCGTTCATTCTCAGGGAAGCTTTCATTCAACCTCGAAGTATCAAACAAAACTGATTCGTCATCCGTTTCTAATCTGTTATCTAACTCAAATTCAGATTCTCCATCCCCATCCCCATCAGAATCAGAATCGTCATGTCTGATAATATCAAATTCATACTGTTCTCTTCTTCTACCACGAGCAGTGAACATCTTACTGTAGACCAGTAGAACAACAAATCCAACAACAACTAAAGCTGCAAAGTATTCAACGTAATGTGTCACCGGTTGGAGATATCTACCGTTACCTTCAGTTTGAGTTGAGTCATCAGATTCTGATGAGTCTGTGGTTGATTTATCATTTGGAATTGATGATGAGATGGCAGTTGTTGTTGATGAGGAGGAAGCAGAAGCGGATGCTGTTGATGAAGATGAAGCAGAAACAGAAGTTATTGATGAAGATGAGACTGAAATTGAAGCAGATGATGAAATGTCAGACGTAGTTGCAGAAGGAACATTGTCTGGTGATTCTTCACTTCTCTTTTGACCAAAAAAGTTCAATTTAAAATCTCTCAAGTTAACTTTATTCTTCGGATCGGTATTTGAGATTTTTAGAATCCATCTACCATCAAAATTCTCATCACCCCAATGGGCAACGGTCATAAATCTCCAATCTTGGAAACCTTCGTCAGATTTATCAAGATCTCTAACAACACCTAAATATGATGTCACGTTCGATGGTGAGATCAAATCAACAGTGACTTGTCCTCTAATCTTAGTAGCCATATTTAGAGTCAAAGTGATATGTTCCAAATTTTTGAAATCACTTAAAAACTCTTTTGTAATTTCGAAATCATGTTCGTAAACTTCACCACTAATGACTTCTTTTTGTGCGTTGATCTCATCTGTAGTTCTTTCAACCTGTTCATCAACATTCTCCCATTCCTTAGCCATCTCAACAATTCTATAAGCATCGAGCTTGCCATAGCCATATTTATGTGAATATTTAGCCAAAGCAGCATCTTGCCAATCGCCATCATGTTCGTTGATTTGAACGGAAGTCTTGATTGTCAAATACTGAACATCTCTCCATGTCAATTCAGGATTAGCACTCAATACTAAAGCATATACACCAGCAGCCAATGGTGCAGCAGCGGAAGTACCACCATGGTTATTTGAACACCCATTGTGGAAATCAGTCGAATGAATGTGTTCACCTGAACCCGAACTGTATGTGACAACAAGAACCGCTGAACATGATTCTGAATAAGGTGGATGCAATCCTTTGTGATCAATAGCCCCAACGGTAATGGAGTAAATACTATTGGTGTAACCATCATAGTTACAATTATCACCATGGATACCACCATTACCGCTGGCATACACGTAAACAGCACCTTTACCTTTCCTTCCTTCGGTGATACCCCTGACAAGTGCATTTTCAACCATAGCTTCTGGTGCTTGCATCGACTTTCCATTATCTGGTGGACCCCAAGAGCAAGAGTATATATCATTGTGATCCAATCCATACACAAGAGCAGCAGCTTCATCTTCAACTGTGATCTCACCAGATAAGATTCTAATACCTGCAACTTGTGAATCATGAGCTACACCAACACCACAAAAATCATTTTTACCAGCAGCTATTTCACCTGCACATCTTGTACCGTGATAATCATCACGAAGTCTTGGTCTTGGTAATTTCGTATTATCATTGAAATCCCAAGAACCATTTATGTTAAAGTTATTTTTTAAATCTGGTCCTTCGAAATCGACACCATCATCAACAATAGCCGTTACTATTCCACGTCCAGTGATGTTTTGAGCCCAGACACCTGTAACGTTAATGTCCTGGCCTGGGTATGATGGATTCAGCAAATGCCACTGAGCAGGAAATTCTGGGTCTTTGATATTGAACTGTTCTTGCGCCCTCGTTATGAGAGCCATTGATGAGTCAACAGCGTCAGCAGGAATCGGCACAGGGGCTCTCTTGTGAAGTCTTTTGGGTGGAAGCAAGTGTATCGTTCTGACTCCTTGTCCAGCAACAACATCTGCAAAGTCTCTCTTTGTTAGCGTTAATGACGACTTCGGTTGTGAGAACACATAATGATTAGGGTTTCCTCTGGCTGGATGTTCATAGTTCCAGTGTGGGTATTTTTTAAGAAGTTCTTGCACCGATGTAGTTTCCTCGATTTCGACGGCAAAATAGTCGTTCAGCGTGTGATCTTTTGTGGGTATGGCAGTAGCATGCGATCCTGTAATGAGTGCCATCAGAATGACCGTGAGTGTGGTGATCTTCATTATGCGTGAGTTTCTTGATGAAGTAAAGATGAAATAATAGGCGGCTGTCTCTGATTTTATGAAGCTTCTATTCAGCTTGAGATCAAAACAAACAACGAGGCGTATAAGTTAGGATGTGGAAAGAGCGAATCAAGGTATATGAAAGATTTGAAGTGAGTTCTTTAATCGGATAAGAGGTTTATATCAGCCTTCGGAGACTTGGCCTGGCTTTTAACTTCGATTGAAAAGAAGCGTTCTGGCATGGAACTGAACAATATAACTGCTGTGTTCTTTTTTCATCGCGCCTGTACTTTGTTTCTTTTTTTTTTGTTTTAGTTTCGTTTCAAAATTCGCCATTGGCAGCCAAAACAAGAAGACAGCGTTGCTGGTGTTCAGGTGTTTTTGACATGATCCTTAGTTTACAGCGGGCGAAATGAGGTTGATATTATACGACAATAACGAGAAAAAGTTGTCTCTATTAATCTTATCTATGCACCCAAGACATGTCCTTGTCCTTGAAATGTGTTGACTGGGGTTGATGCAGACGCATGTGCAGAGCTCTCACCGATTGGCGCGGTTGAAATGATGGAAACATAGTCATCCTGTGTTCTCAAGTATTTGGCATCAACCTCCTTGTAGTATTTGAAAGGTGTTGGAATCAAATCAATCAACTTGGCCAGCTTGTTCTCAATCCATTCAATAATACTTGAAGGTGGAACCAATTTATCCAGGTAGCCGAAAGCTAGTAGATAGCCAGAGATCAAACCAAAAAAGTGACCCAAGAATGATGATCCTGGAATGATAAAGGTGATGATAATCAATGGAATAACAGGGGTATATAGAGTTGGGATGGACCAAGTTGGAGTGATTTTGTAAACTGGATTGATCAGACTCTCTTTGTATGCAAAATAACCAGCGAATGAAAAAACCCAACCACTTGCACCCAACACTTTACTCTCTGGATAAAACAACAGCCCGAGAATGATATAAGGAAGAGCAGTGGTAACGGCAAACAAATTGAGAATGACACCAGTGTGCACTGTACCATGAGATCTTTCAAATTGTGATAGTGGTGTAATCAAGGCAAGAACATTGAAAAGAACATGGAAAAAACTTAGGTGACCCAATGGATAAAGTGATATTTGATTCAAATTGAATGACAGTAGTGACTGTGGAGACATAGCCAAGGCCTCATTAATATTAAAAACCAAACTTAAAAGGTATAAAAATGGAAGAAAGATAGTAATACCGATCGTGATTGCCGGAGGATATCTATCACCGATTGGAAAATATTTGAAGATTACTTCCGGGTTGAAAGATGGTACTTGTGCAGAAGACATCGTGTTTGCTAGGATTGAGACAAGAAATACTGTCGGATCAAACCTTAGGACGCGATATTTTGTTTGTTATTGTTTTATTGGCGTTCAGATCAAGATTTTTCTCATCTAAAGTTTTGCCAGATTTTGCATTCCATAGTACAAGTTCGAGGATTCACGAAAATTACCCAATTGGATTTTACGTCAATAGTACAAGTTGCGAAAGGCTCTATACAATGGTCAATCAAGTAGAGAAGAAACCGTCTATCACCTTCTATCTATTAAAAACTTTGTTATTTGATCAATTTTCTCCACCTCTCCTCTTTCTGTGGGTACAATCTATGTCTTATTAGTATCTGATAACACAAGCAAGTGGCAAAGGTACTTACATCTTTGATTTCTTTAATATTCTTGATTGAAGTTTCATAAGTTTCTATTATTTCATCAAGTCTTGACTTCACACTTCTTTCAAAGCTGGCTTCTTTTTCGTCCTTCTCTTCATCTTCTTCAGCAACATCCAGCTCTCTCTCCAAAGTCTCCAACTTCAATTTTGAAGATGCAAATGACTCCTCATACTTTCTCTTTAGGCTCAGTGGAGTTTCTCTTCTGAGCTTTGTCAATTTTATCGTCTGATCTTCAACTTGTTGATACAGCTTTCGCACCTGATCTTGTAATGAGAAATCAAAGGGCTCCGTCTCAGCTGTAGGATTCTCCAACTTTTTCCGTAGTGAGCTCTTAGAACTAAAGCCATCAATGTCTAAACTGTATTTGGCATCTTCCAATATGTCGTATATGAAGTCGTTTATCAGCTGGATGACCCGTGTTTTGAGGTAGTCATTAGGGTCTGTGGTAGGGAGATACAAGTTGATCTTCTCAATAGCGTGTTTTGCGAACTGTGATTGCAGATGTTTAACGTCTTTTAAGCTCAGATTGACCTTGCTATGGTGATCCATTCTCTCAATATGTATGTAGCGTCTTCCCAAGCAGCGAAACTGCTTTCCCTCACTTATTTGTTTTATTTGTTTACTTTTTGTGCTATACGATATTTAAATCATTTACTTTTTTTGTTAAGACTGAAAATTACACAAAATATAACGTGGTCGCTAAGTATATATCAGTACTAACAAAATCACTTAAGGTGGGATAAAAATTCCATCTCGAGGAAATTAAAGAGACCGCCAACCTGACGTTTTACCACATACAAGAACATCACTTTGAAGGCAATGTAAGCTACATATGACACCAAGCACACCAATAATCCATGAAAATGTACTGACATATCAATAGGTCTGATCTAGTCAACGAATTTGCCCCTGGTTTTGCTCCGTTTTTTGGATTTGCAGGGTGAGTTGTTCTCTTATCAGCGCTGATTATATACAGCCATAATCATCTTTAACCCTAAAATTTATACTAACATATTTACCAAGATGTGCTGCTGCCATGACATTAAGTTGTGCTGGTGCTGCCATTGGTACTGCTAAATCTGGTATCGGTATTGCAGGTATCGGTACCTTCCGTCCAGATTTAATCATGAAGTCTCTGATTCCAGTCGTCATGAGTGGTATTCTTAGTGTTTACGGTTTGGTCGTAGCGGTTTTGATTGCTGGTGGTCTAAGTCCAACTGAAGAGTACACGTTGTTCAACGGATTCATGCATTTAGCTTGTGGTTTGGCTGTTGGTTTCGCTTGTTTGGCTTCAGGCTATGCAATTGGTATCGTTGGGGACGAAGGTGTGCGGAGATACATGCATCAACCAAGACTGTTTGTTGGTATCGTTTTGATTCTAATTTTTGCTGAAGTCTTGGGCTTGTATGGTATGATTATTGCTCTGATTTTGAATACCAAAGGTTCTGGTTAATCTTAATATTTCTTAATGGAGGTGATAGAAATTAACGAATAAGTTGTTTTATAGACCGTGATGGAAAAGAAAAAACGACAGATGAGGAGAACAAAAAGCTCAAAACGTCACATATTTATAATGATTGTTACTTGTATCGTACATTAAATTTTTAGATATCCTTCCAAATTTCTAAGCGGAAATATCCATGGCAGCGTCATTAGCAACCGTTTCTTTTAAGCCACCAATGTTGACGTTGCCCGAGTCGTCAATGTATTGATCAGAAAACTCTTGTAAGTAGGCAACGGATCTAGCAGAGTCTAAAAATAGAATATAACTTCTGTTGATATCTTCGATTTCAACAATTTCACTTCTTCTTTTCAAAGCCAACTGATTTGAAACGGAGATCAAGTTAGAAGCATAACGTAAACTGGTTTCTTGACCAATCTTCGTGAGAAGGTTCAGGGCATCGATATTTAGTTCAACTTCTTCCTCTTGAGCTCTTATGGACAATATTTGCTTAATTTCTTCCTCGTTGTAGCTTGCTGTTTGAATAATGATGGATCTATCCAACAGATCCAATGGTACACCATGTGGACTTTTGTAGTTGGTACCTCTGGTCTTTGTGACACCTCTGTTTGTAGCCATTATAACGATTGGAGCGAATTCATCTTCAAGAGCTCTGTTAATGAAACTGAACGCTTCAATGTCAAGCATGTGGACTTCATCGATGAATAACACACCTGGAATAATCTCAGCTTTACCTTCTTCCTTCCATTCTGCAACTTTGGTGTTGATTTGTTCTCTGACTTCGCTTCTAATCTCACCAGTGTCACCACTGAATAGAGCTAGGAAACCTTGAGATCTGGAATTTATAACATCAATTTCATGTAGAGAGACGGTGTGCACAACTTGTTTCCTTGTCTGTAGTTCACCTTCTGGGCATTGAACAAACTTTGTCTCTGGTCCCATGGCATCATAATCTCTAGATCTAGCAAATGATCTACCCAGTTTAGTAATCTTACCACTCGACTTATCAATAGAGATAACATCACCAGCAAGTACTTTTTCACTGGTTAAACCGTCGATCATTTTGTTACCAAGCTCATAAATGGTCTCCATATCTGTTGTTTTGATGGTCAATTTACCTTGTTTGTGACCACCTGTGATTGATCTATCAATTTGAATTTCAACGACTTCACCTTCAATAATTTCAGTTTCTTCTTTAATCTTAATACCGATGGATTTTCTGAAAGCTTGAGTCAAAGCCTCAGTCTTACTCAATTCCAATGAGAAGATTTCAGAACCGGCAATGGCAGTGAATGGAACGTCTGAACCCAAAGATTGTGAAATACCTAGAGCGATGGCGGTCTTACCTGTTGATGGTGGACCAGCAATTAAAACAGCACGACCAGCAATGGAGCCGTTCTCAACCATCTTCAAGATCACACCAGCAGCCTTTCTAGCTTTGAGTTGACCAACCATACCTTGGGACCCGCTGGCATTGCCCTCTACACGTGGATTTAAGTTCTCATCCAGACCCAGACCTGAGATGTGTGAATGGGCAGCGATTAGAGAAACACCCTTTAAATCCTTGTTGGCGTTGGCATCAATAGTTTGAATAGACTTTATCCGATACTGTTAATACTAATTTGCTGAAATGAGATGTTAAGGTAGATACGTACCATATTGTTGGCTGTTGTTTGTTGATGTTTTTGGGGGATCTCTGTTCCTTTTGGTGAAAGCTCTTGACAATTTTTGTTTTGACTTTTTTTTTTTTTTTCGCTTCGGGAAAAGTTCGTGAAGCTGTGTCTTCTACATTGAAATAAGACAAATCATACAAAGCTTGTTACCACCCTTTATCCAACTAAATTCCACGCTATCCACTTCAGCAGCTTGTATCCAACGCACATATATACCCGTAATGTCCTTTCTGCTGAGCTGCCTTCCCTGTTTTTTTGCACCACAGCCTACCCTTCAGATTAACAGGTCCCAGTTCAAAATTCTCAGGTTGCTAGGTGAAGGTGGTTTCAGCTACGTTTACCTAGTGAGTGATAACAAAGACAAAAAGACGTATGCCTTGAAGAAGATTAGATGTCCATTTGGTGCTGAGAGTGTCAAAACAGCCATGGTCGAGGTGAACAACTACAAAGAGTTTCAATCCCCTTACATTATCCACGCCATAGATTCCAGTGTTGTGCAAGAAAAAGACGGATCAAAGACAGTGTACATCTTACTCCCTTTTTACGAAAAGGGCTCTTTACAGGATATCATAAATGACAACGTTGTTAATGGAACGTCCATCAGTGAAGAAAAGGCCATTGACCTATTTATTGGGATCTGCAGAGGTTTATCAGCGATGCACAACCATCAAAATGCTCCAATCGGTCCATCCCTTGATGAGGACTTGCATATCAACGAAAATGACCAGTTATTACAACATAATGAGCGCAGTGATTTGGATACTGTTACTACTGATACAGAACTTAGTGATGTGACGTCATACGCTCATAGGGATATCAAACCAGCTAATGTGATGATTGACAACGAGGGAAGACCAGTACTTTGCGACCTGGGAAGTTGTGCTAAAGCCAGGATCACAATCAAGAGTAGAAACCAGGCTGTGGCAGTACAAGAGCTAGCTGCTGAACACTGTACGCTTCCATACAGAGCGCCAGAACTTCTGGACATCAAGACAAACAGTGTGATCTCCGAGAAGATTGATGTGTGGTCTTTGGGTTGTACACTCTATGCGCTACTCTATGGAGTTTCCCCATTCGAGTATGAAGAGATTGAAAATGGTGGTAATTTAACTTTGGCTATTAGCAGTGGTAAATATGAGTTCCCAAAGAAAGGTGCTCAATATAGCGATGAGATAAAGCAGCTGGTCTCTTACTGTCTTGTTGTGGATTCGAGTGACAGACCTTCCGTTGAGGAAGTGCTAGCCAAGGCCTGGGAGTTAAAACAGAGAATTCAGTGAAATATATAGATAGATAACAAGATACTCTTGATATCAGGGCCCCTTATTCATCTGTTTACTTTTTGTAGTAAGACACTATTTTTCTTACGCGTTACGCATGCCACTAGAGTCTTGGGGGGTTAATATGAAATTTGACACGGAGTTGAAAAACACTCGAAACAATAAACTGTCTGAGTATCGCCTAACTTCAGATCCCATCGAGTATTACCATGACTTCCTATCAAAACATTTCAGAGTCTCAGGTTCCAGGCTACAACGACTGTCCTGTGTTGGATTTCACTAAAAAATCAACCTCCACGATCTCACTGGCGTCAAGAAATAGAAGAAGAGCGATGATGTTACAACAACAAAGTGGATCAAACTCCACCGCCAACATCACAACGCTGAACAGTGGTCTACCCATCGCGCCACCAGTTGGTTCGAAGAGGGTGGCATCTACTCCAGTGATACCTACGATTACTACCGTCCCAAACGTTGTTTCAAATGATGAGCTTCTCACATCAATTGATATTTTCCTAAACCTTCCATCTTCCTTACCACAAACCGAATACGCTCATTACTCAAAAAGGCTTAGAGAGTTTGCTACGAAAGACACCTTCAGTAATCAGCACAGAAATTTCATTGTGCAGTGTTTGAATAATCTTAAGAGCTCAGGGGACAAAGATGCTGCAAGAAACCATCTGATCAAATTCATGCTTTCAAACGATGGTGTTTCAACTTGGTGCCAACCTCTCAAAAAAATTATTGAAAACGTACAACTATAAATATTTAGATCCTAATAGTCCACCTAATCTTACAACTACAAAAAACTAGCTTCTAATAGTTCTAGACAAATGCACATTTCCATAAAAGTATACACAAAAAAAATTAAGCGATCTTCTTTCTCTTTCCAACATGAGCTTGGAAACCAGTTTTGATAGAACTGACAGATCTTGTAGAACCACAACTATTACACACCAAAAAGAACAATCTGTTGGAACTTTCTTTTTTTAGTTGTGTGTTGATGGATTTACATGTTTTACATGTAACGTATTCCATGATGTATCTTCTTAACACATTTTCCAATTGTTTTGGTTGGAAACGACCTTTGATGATTAATCTCTTTTGACCATCCACAGAACCAGAAGTACCTAACTCAGCAAATAGATATTGAGTAACGTGTTCGGATGATCTCTGTAGTTTTTCTGAAATTTCTTGAACGTTGGCAAATGCGGTCTTTTTGTTACCTTCTCTTTGACAAACTGGTGGTGGGATTCTAAATTTACTTCCAGATCTGTCTCCAGCCAATTCTGGGTTGTTTTCTCTTAGAATATCGAAAAATCTAGAAAGTAGGTCAGCATAAGGAAGACCATATTGTGCTTGATCAGCATTGGCTTCTTCCTCTTTAGCTTCAACTTCATCTGTGATACCAGCTTTTTCCAATTGTTTTTCGAAATCGTCGACAGTTGTTGTGGCCTTCTTCTTCTTCTTTTTCAGTTTAAGTTCACCAAGTGCATCAGTAATGTCATCAGTGGCAGATTCGGTAGTGGAACCAGCTTCTGGTGTAACTTCAAGTTCTTCAACTGGCTTGGTCTTCTTCTTCTTTTTTTTCAATCCTGATAGAACATCATCAACTTCTGGAGTTCCTTCTTCCGCCAGGTCTAGGGTTTTTGTGGATTTCTTCTTCTTCTTCTTCAGTGTTGGGTCAAACCCCAAATCAACGTTCTTCTCTTCGGACATGTTATCTATGGTTTGTGGTTCAAAGGCGTCACTTCCTTTATGAGCTTCATTTTTTTTTTTCTTCAAATCGTTCACTTTTTCAAGAAAGCACAGTGAAAATATTTCGCGCAAAAAAGTCGTTTTTTTTCGCCACTTTGGCAGAACTCAAGTAGCACAGAACGCGTACGTGAGGAAATTCACCCATTTAGACGTTTTGGCGAAAAGTAGTACCGTAAACACGAAAAATGGAAAACAATAACAAACAATGTCTTGAATTTCCCCAGTTTGCACCTGGTAAACTGGTAATAATCCTCCCACTTCATCGCAATCATGGTAAACAAATCGCCGGCATCCAATCTCCATCTTTCAAAAAGATCTTGTGCCCATTGCCGGATTGCAAAAAAGGGCTGCAGCAAAGCCATTCCTACGTGTTCTTCATGTAAGACCAGAGGCATAGAGTGTGTCTATCCAGAAGAGATCCAACAGTACGTTCCACCTTCTCAAAAGAAGAAACGTCCTGCTTCAAGTCCAGCTACCGAATTACAGACGTCTTCGCCTTCCAAAAAAGTGAAACCGCTGTCCCAACCTAAAAGACAACAGCCCGTAAGATCACCAACAAAAGCTGAACAACCACCGCAGCTGGCTCCCAAAAACAGAGTGCATCAGTTAAGAGATAAATCACACAGCGGAACAATTTCCAGTGACTCAAGTCCCCAAAGAAGCAGTAACACAATACCAAGGCCTGATCTCGAACCGACCAACAACAACACAAACGGTGCTTCGGAAGTATCAGTCACTCAAATCAACACTCACGAAATACCCAATGATTCCACTCATACCGTGCTAGACACACAGGATGATCAATTAAAGGAAGCGCTCGAAAGTGATATCTACAAATATCTGACGATAACGGAACAAGCTAAAACACACAGACTAATCAAAAAATTTGGTGAAACATACTCTTTGCCTGAACTTCATGAACCAATAATTGACATCGAAGAACTACTAGATGATTTGGACTCGAACAACATCACGACGATAGATTCAATCACGCTGTTATACTCCACTTATTTGGTCTCCTCAGTCACCACAGATGAACTTCACGAGGATATAGAAGATGATTTGAATGAGTTGCTTGCGGATTCCCCTGATACAATTGCGAAAGTGAAAAGTTGGTTGTTATTCATTGAGTACAATATTAAAAAGAAACGATTTTTTAAAGCTTGGAAAGCTTTGTACCAAGCTGTTGGCATTTCCTATCTATTGAACATCCACAAATCATCTGACCATGTGGCGTTATGGAAGACTATTGTTGCGTTTGACACTATTATTGGAGCAATAGTTGGAAGACCCACCTCGATCCTTGAGCCAAACTTACCTGATGATGTCTCCCTGCTATTTTTCAGAACTTCAGGAAGATTGATACATGCTTTGAACAACGAAGAAAATTTAAACTCTGTGCTGAAACTAATGAGAAGGGCTAATCTTGAGGCGTTGAAGTTTGGTGTTGATTACCGGATTACCACTGAATTCAAATCTATTGAGACTGATGCCTTGAAAGCTATAACAAATATTCAGAATAAGCTAATCATGAACCAAGATAATGATAGTTTCAATGATTTGCCACAGAGAACGTTACAAATTTTCACTGTTCATGTCTTGACAAAACTATATTATCCCTTCATGTTTACCAACAAAGACTATCAAGAAAGGGCGGAGATGGTTATGGACGAATTTTTGAGTATTTTCAGCGATTTGATCGAGAGTGACTTCCTCGAAGCAAAGGCATTCAGCCATCAGATGCCATTTGCCAATGCCTTCTCACTGCAAACATTCTTTATCTTTTTAAGTTGCTATTCGAAAAAATCAGTATTCAAACACTTACATGAAGATGCTGAAAATTTTCAGACCCTCCACGCAGCATTGGAAGAAGTGACGGGATTCGCAGAGAACAATCAGGATATCTTTGAAGTGGTTAGAGGTGTTCAAAGAATGAAAAACAAAAACAAAATGGGTCCGGTAATTGAAAGATATTTGAGTTTGGTGAAGAGTTCTGATCCGTATTCGCTACCTGACCTGGATCTGTTCTTCACCTAGATAGAAGATGTATTATTGAAGTGCTTCATGTAACTTATGTTGGTTATATTTCACCGTGTAGTAGGAGACTTTTCCGGGTAATGCCCTGCTTAAAATTCGGATATAGTGAAAATGGTGGGAAACAGAACCGATGAGCACTCAGAGCGAGACAATTAAGCAGAAGCAATGACCGAGGTGAAGAAGAAAGGTTTGAACGTGCCCACTTTTGTTCGTGGAACACCTCTAGATAACGTTTTCCAGACGCTTACCGATTTCCTTACCATAGATCAGAATTCTAAAGAAGACATCATCACACAACTTTACTTCAAGACACAATCGCCATCGACCACAGACAAAATCACACAGCTTAATGCTCTTCTGCCCATAATTTTCGATTACATACATACTATCAAGCGTCTGGTGATACAAAAGAGTGAAGAGAATGCCTCCAAAGTTAATACTGGTGATGAACAGTATCTGATCCCGATCTCACTCCATGATATGAGAGTGTTCAATGAATTGACGAATCTCATTATAGTCCAGTTCATCTATCCACTACTACCCATTGGATTCGGTGTACCCTTGGAGCAAAGAAGGCTAAAATCATACAAAAAGGAGGAGAAGTTGTATCAGTTCAAGAGAATAAGAAACAACGAACAAAACGATAACTACAAACTGCTTGAGGCGGTTATTAGTGGATTCGCCAAAGTATTCGACCAAAAGAGTGATGTAAGAGGATTGTTAATAAGAGGCTCAGGATTGATTGATATTTTGACTGCTTTGATCGTTCTTATAGAAGAGCATAACCCTGCACTCTTTGATCAATATGACAAGTTTGAGGATGTTTCTGATACCTACAATCTGTTTGGAATTTACACGTTGCTAATTCAGAACACGAAGCTCCCAAAATACAAGAAGTTTGTTACTGAAAGGTTGAGTAAACTAACTTTGAAAAGGTCCAACGGTGTTTCCAGTTTGATTGACTTTATCGTGGGTATTAGAGATGACGAAGAAATCAACATTGAAAAATTCCACCATGTTAATACTATATTGATGACCAAACCCAAAGACGTGACAAGTAATGACTACTTCACTAACATATTCAACCAGCTATATGAGATCTTAGTATTTGTGAATACCCCAGTCATGAACTCCGTTGTGGTGAATTTCATCAGGGTGCTTTACCAGAGAAACAAGTTGATCGTTCGTGATTTCTTGTTCAAGAGAATTTGGAGCAGCATCTCCCCAGATGCTTCAGGTTTCAAATCTAATGAAACTGTTGTCAGTGAGAAACAACTTAACGACTGCGTCAATGTGCTCATATCGCTGACAAAGGAGACCTCTGAAGAATTCTTGAATGAGCTTTTCGGGAAGATTGCCTTAAGACTATGGGGTTACTACATGTATTTAACCAAAAAAAAGCTACAGTACTCTACTGTTGTCTTGAATGTCCTCACTTCTTTTCTCTCTATTACTTCGAATGAAGAAGTCTTGGAGAACATTATCTTGAATTTGATCCAGATAAACAGAGAAGACACGCATTTTGAAACAAATCTGGAGAATACTTTGACATCAATAGCGAAAAACAGCGAGTTGCAAAAAGATCAGATTACAAACGAAGAGATATTCGATGACATTGATCTTGGTTTGAAAAACATTGTTGAGCTGTTGAAAAGCTTGAACGACGATGTAATAAGAAGCCAATTCTTGAAAGTTCTGAACAGATGGATTCTAAAAGATGAGTCCAACTCACTTGATGACACGAATCCTTTCATTATGTTACTTGATCTAAAGTTCTTGGAGAAGGTCAATGAATCTTTTAAAACCACCTTAATGGATAAACCAGAAGAGATTCTGTTGGTCATCAACAACTTATTAAAGACAAAGTTTAAAGAGGAATCTGATGAACCAATCATAAAGGAAGAGGCTGACTCTGATGATGAGGATGAGGAACTTGACATTGGCTCAAGTAACCTGACAATTCTTTTAGAGTTACTCTCTGCTATCATATCCGAGACTGATCCCTCTGAACTTGCGAGATTCAAGTCAACATTGAGTGAGATCTCATCAAGTCTTTCCGAGATAACTGCAAACAAGCATTGTGTTTCATTGCATTTCAGAATTGAAGACTTCCTCAAGGGTGATACGAGAGCGGTTTCGAAAGAAGAAAGTGAGAGAACTAGAGACAAAGAAACTTTTGAGAAGGCTATAATTGACATCAACGATCCTTTAGTTCCTATCAGGGCCCATGGGTTACATTTACTTCGCAAGTTGATTGCCAAGAAGTCGGAAGTTCTGAGCTTGGATCTAGTACTTGAAATACACCTGAATCAATTACATGATGCTGAACCATTCATCTATCTCAATGTAATCAAAAGTTTGAATGAGTTGATTGATTTTGATCATGAAGGCACGGTCCTGTTTTTAATCGGCATATATGCTAACAAGAACGAAAATGAAGTCGATCTGAGGTTAAGGATTGGTGAAGTTCTGCTGAACTACATCATAAAATCAAATGAGTTGTTCAATGGTGCTTTGGTGGATGAAGTGATTTCTAAAACTTTGGGAATAATTCGAGATTTTAAAGATGACAACAGGATGAGAATGAGTGCAATGTCTTTAATCGGTCAAGCTCTAAGAACAAATGCACTTGGAATCTCCAGTTTCATCACGGATGCCCTGGATTGTGCTGTTGGTGTCTTGGAGCTTGAGAAAGAACCGGTGATGAAAAGAAGTGCTGTTGTTTTGATCAACGATTTGATTAGTTTCGGTGGCCTCGAAATCGTTCCGAAGGGATATGGTGAGAAAGTCAAAAGGCTAATGGAATACAACAGATTGAATGCTGATGATTACTTACTTGTCGAACAGATCGATAAAGTTCTTGGGAACATCACTGAAATGGTGAAATATAGATTGAGGCAAACACAAGATTTACCATCACAATTTGACCAATTGAAGATCTTGAGATAAGTCAATACACATTCAGACTAATAAATATCTTAATCTGTAAAGTTCTTCATCAACATAGAAAGGTGATCTACTGAGTCAACTTCATATCTGCTGCTGTTGACTTCCTAACCAGGAAATTAAAAGAAGAAAAACCAATTTTTGACCCAATCCGGTAATTTTCGCGAATTTGATAGCACATATCTGATAAGAGTGGAATTCTGTACAGTTAAACGCTATCCGTGATAGTTTAGTGGCTAGAATCACCGTTTGTCGAAGGGAATGAGAATTCCAATTCAGCAATACATGGTAGACCGGGGTTCAATTCCCCGTCGCGGAGTTTATTTTTTTACAATTGTAGATCCTCTGAAGGTAGGGTTACCACAATAGTGAGATCAAAACAGATCTGACACACAAAGAGTACTTAGTCTTATCAATCATTGCTCGAAAAACTGGATCATAGAAATCCCATAGTGTTTTTACAGATATAGTTATCATTTACTGAGCAGGTTTCATAGGATCAGTTGCTGAACACTAGCTGTGTACGCATGTTAAACCCCAGTCATATTGACTACCTTCCACGGTAAACGAGAGATGTTTGATCGTCATAGTACTGGTTCGATTCATATTCATCGATACTGACGAAAAATTGTGGTTAACGGGGTGCATCTGAGCAGCCTCATCAAGGTTTGGAAGTGTAAATAACACGTCAACACCTCTATTATCAAAAATGTCAACGCGTTTACTGAAAATCCACCTGTAAATAAAAGTTTCCGAGTCGCGATACCAAAGCCCGATATGCCTTACCAGTTCGGGTTTAATGGGGAGAGCGCTAGTTAAAAAAAAAAAAAAGAAAACCGCGGTGTGGAGGATATCGTAACCGACCCCCTGAAACTTCTCCATATACTATTCAACCTAGAACTTGAAGCTTATAGAGCAAAATTTCTAGTACGGAAAATATTTGCCAGCTTGTCTTGCAGACCATCCAGTTGGTTTTTACCGAAACTCGAGGTTTGCGCCTGTAATTCCAGGTGAACGTTAGGGTGAGGTGTGCCTCATGTGTCTTTTTTTTTTTTTTTTTTTTGTTTCACACCCAAAATTTCTTTTGGATTGCGTTATCGTGTAAGCGCTATATAAGGTGGCACAAATCGCTCATTTCAAAATAATCGGAGGCAAAAGCAAACAATCTCCTCATCGAATCAACGTTCAATCAACAAGAAAACATATCACAGAACACATAAACACAATCGAAATGTTCTCTGTCATTAAGTCCACCACAGCTAGATCAGTTCTACGCTCAGCTACCGCTACCTACCCAAAAAATAGAGCATTCTCAGCCCTTGTCGCTCTAAAGAACTCCGAAAGAGATTGCGATTGCACCTGTAACACGAAGTTTGCTCCGTTACTTAAGAAAGGTGATGAATGTGGAACCACTGACTGCTCCTGTTAAACTTATTTAATCATTTATTATCACAGCTGATTGTTATTATCAATATACCGATTATTTTTTTTTCTATGTTTGGGGTTTCAATGGTCAATGAATATATTTTAATGGAAACGGCTTAGAGTCTACTACGTTGTGGAGTTTGTAGCTTATCGTTACGCTTTCATTCCTCTATATACAAATGGATCTCTTATGATGAGTAATAGGTTTTTCTGATATCAACAACTTTCTTACCTCTGTTATATGACAATTCTTCCAAACTTTGTTGTTTACTCAAAGCTTCAATGAAACCTTTGCAAACGTTCATACCGTTTCTAGACTTGTATATCTTTGCACTCAAATCCTTAATACCAGCTAACTCACATATCTCAAATATGTAATGATTTACTCTTAAACCAAAACCAGGTGGAGCAGATCTCAAAAAAATTTTACATCCATGGAAAACGTATTCAATATCACCTTGAATGGTTCTATCTTCGTATCTTGGGATGTGTTGTAAGTTCTTAACGGCATTCCAATGAGCTTTGGAAACTGCTCTACTCATCTCAACTCTATCTTTACCTTCACCGATCCCAATCATACCGTTCTTGTCACCGACGACAACTAGAGCATAATTTGTTGGAATCTTACCTTTGGCAGTTTGATTACTGACTCTTTTCATGATCAAAGGTTTAGCATGCAATTTTTCAATGTATTTTTCATCCAATCCTGTCAAAGTGGCCAAACCTTTAGCAATAACACTGTTGTTTCTGGTGGAGATTGTTTCAGGTAAAGCAGCACCTGGTGGTATATCAACTGGACTAGGTTGCAAGGGTAGCCTGTAATCAATCTCTTCGGGTTTATCAATCTTCAAGTTATCCCAAAATTTATCTCTTGTGCTGAAATCATCAAGATATGGAGGGGCAAATTCTGTTCTGCTTAATTTTCTATTGAGGAAATGTTTTGGATCCACAAAAGTCTCTGCAAGTTTGATCGACTCAATCAAATCATCAGAGTAATATTCTCTGAGAAAGTTAATGTGTGACAATTTTCTTTCATCAGTCAGTGATGATTTGGTTTCTGGTACAGCGTTCAAAAGAGTTCTGAAAGTGGAGAACTTTCGAAGAGGGCTCTGCGTCGAACAACGAAGTGACACGAACATCTTTTCAAATATGTAGAAATTATGGGAGAATTTAAAAAAAAGAACGCTAAGAAGGGGATACTTTCAGCTCGTCACTCACTTAATGCTTTCGACATTTTTTTTTTTTTTTTTTTCAGACGGTGGAAAATTCATTATAGTATTACATAATCATAACGGCCTAGATTACATAAGCGACATAAAGTTTCATATATTACAGCGTTGAAGAAATCATTAAAGCGAGTATTTGGTGATCAAGGGTGTCATAAAGGATTCAGGAATGATTGAAGGGTGCATCATTTGTTTAATGCAGAAGAGACTGTGTCGGGCTCTTCTTTCACGGGCTCAACCGTCACTATGGAGTCTGAAGATGATTTGAGACCACTTCCTTGTTGTTGCATATTGGCAATCTCATTTTGCAACCTCGTGACCTCTTTCTCTAATCTTTTGCCATAGAAGTCAATATAATATGTCGCACCATTGTAGCTCGCCACTAGGAAAATAAACGTGATAAAGATCACGGCAAGATATTTGTATCTGAAAAAAACTGGGCAGATGGACATAGTAAGTAGCTGATAACCATATTGAATCAAAGTAAATGCAACAACAGGGAAAGGGTCAGATAAAGAATTCACAAACTTCCCAATCCATTTATTTGCAAATGCTTTTCTCAAATATTCAAAGCTTGTAGCTCTTCCTGCTTTGATCTTGGAGGCTCTCTTTATTGTTATAAAGTAGTGGTATAATGATTGCCAAATCAGATAGTAGAGTGAGGTCCATAGAATGCCTTGTACAAAGTTCCAACTAGTCAACTTAGCAGCACCTGGAAATCTCTCAACTTTCACTTCATATGGGATCAAGTGGGTAATCACGAGCACCACAACAGGTGGTATAACATGGATAAAAGAACTCGTAAACTTATCAATAGAATGGAGCACCAATGAATTTCTCCAAGTTACAACAGCCCAACTCAATGTACCGAAAGTAAATGCAAAACAGACAGTGTACAAATGAACAGACTGCGGCGCCACCCATATGAATAGCAATAATAACAGGTTGACAAAATAACACAAATCTGCTAGAAAGTAATGATAAGCCTTCTTCCAGTACGTATAGAACCTAATAGGCATCAAAATCAATGAGAGCAAGGTGTAGTAATCGTGAAAGCGTTCAGGATACTTTCCAATGATAAATCCAGCAACAAAGACGTTGTAAAGAGAAAACGCATAGAAAGCCTTCTCAACTTTCGATGTGTAAAATACACCACTCAGTCTGTTATCCAATTTATCCACTCTTTCGTGGAATTTCTTCTTCATTCCATCGAAGTCCTTAATCTCATTGATGTACTTGTCCCTTTTCTTAGAAGTATCATCTTTCAATTTCTGCAACTTAGTGAAGGACTTCTCTTTCACCTGGTTGAATTTCTTTGAAACGATGGTACTGGAATTGGAACTTGGATCAAGCAGTTCAAGTAAGGATATTCTCTCAGTAGGTACAATATTGTCAATAGATTGATTGAAGAACCCGGTAGAATAAAAATGCGGTGAGTTTCCTGGTGTGGTGGAAATAGAAGATGAACTATAACTTCTGTGCATTTGGCTTGGTGATAGCTTGGGGGTAGTGGCGATGTTGTTGTTATTATCTTTGTGTGAGATGTGATCAGATTTTTGATCAAGAATAGGCGTCTGTGAATCTGACATTGTGTATTTTGGTATCGGACAAATAAGTGAGATGAAACCTTCAGTTAAAAGGGTCTTTCAGGACTTTTCTTGGTTTTCTGACGCGTTAATTATCAACTCTTGTTTGATTGTTGGTACGAGACTTACGTTTCCTATCACATGTCAAAACCTGCTAGTCCACAAAGCACGTGACCAAATCATTGTTACCCTACATTATTCCTCTATTTATAATTTTTATCACATACCATTCATTTATTCAAACAGCGTTCCATTGGATCTTTCAATCAACCTTTTTGCACCAGTAATGAATACCTCGGCTTCAAATGGATTTGAAAAAACCTTTTAGTGCCTGGATTCCACAAGGTTTTGGGATAAATGCAGGATCAGCACTTTTGATATGGCTACTTCCACCTTCCGCTGTTGGAAACCTAGGAACATCTAGAGGTTGGAACTTCGCCAAAAAACTCCCTCTTTTATTTTCTCCATGGTTGATGTTCAAGTCGCCTAGTGGTATTGCTGAAATTGACACCACTGAAGAATCTGTACCGAAAGCACCTATGTTTTCAGTATCAACTACATGAATCATATCACATGACCAAAGTATAGCATCACTTGGCGAGACTTTCGGAATAGGTGGGATAGACTTCTCAGGCTCCAAACCTACATGAATCTTCGTATCGAACTCTTGTGCTTTACCGATAGTAGTACGCGGGAAATTCGGATTCTATAAATCGAGTACATCTCATCATTGAAGAAGGGTTTCAGTACTAAGTATGCGGTTGCTTCATTTGAACAATGGAACAAGCAAGATTGAACCTTCACCTGGGTTTTGGAATAATCTGAATGCTGAACAAGCACAACCAGTGGGATATAACCACATATTGGCACAAACTTTCTGGGTTGCATCATACGGATTGAAAATTTCCCAATCACCTGGCTGGGAGAATCTTTTCATATACTTTAGAGTATTCTAGTTCATCCTCTCGATACTACCACCAGCAATGAATTTCACCAGCTGGTCTGGTACGTAATTTCAAACCCAAGATCATTGGAAAATACAGCAGAATTATCACCATCAGGTCCTGTGTTCAACATTGGATAACTTTGCTTTCTTCAAGTGGGCATGGTTAATTCTCATGGTGGTTGTAGGTGGTAAAATGGAAGAGTTGGACTTCAATCGAGTAAGTAGGTGAAACGCAGAGGACGAAAGATGAGACCCTGAATTCAACGACTTTTTTTTCTTCACAACTAGGAAATATCTCCCACACTGGTCAGCAAGAACAAAGTGATATGTGGTCTGGGAACATAAATTTAGTTTGGTTTGGGGATGTTGGCTATGTGAGAATGAAGCGTTTTCAAATCCATCTCAGATATATGTTCTGGTTCATTAGCCAATACTTTGAAGAGTTCATAAGCAGCACCAGATAACCACCATTTAGATTTCATTCTAATGAGAATGTTTAGACCTTCGTCCAATTGTTGACTCTTGATTTTTATGGAGTTGCTGACACCGTCACTTTTGGTATCAATTTCTGATTTCACTTTTATCTCTAGATGGATGAAAACAAGAACATGGAGCAATGTATGTATGCTTATAATATGCTGGACGTGAAGAATATTCTGATTGTTCAGTAAGTTCAGAGTTTTATCAGAGAACAACTGTAAATATTTCATACCATGGAAACTCAAAGGTGTGGTTGAAGATCTATCATCAAAACCTTCCACAACTTCATCATATTCAATCAAATTTAGAACGCCTATTCTACACCTCAGGAACAAGATGTTGCAATAGCAATGAAGTAAGTTGAGATGCGCTTTGAATCTGTCAGGAATTCTGAGGTTCTCAATATCGTTCATTTCATCCCAACGTAGTACATCTCTTTCAATAGCATCATCAACATTTCTTCTCCCTGGTGGTCGGTAGATTGTGGCTAATGTCCTTTCAAAAAGCAAACACATTGATAACCACTTGTCAAAAATTGTGAAGTCTTCTGTATTTCCGTTGAAAGTTCCTGGTGTCGGTTGTTCAATCAAAAAATCTAACGTATTGTAAATCATCGGAGATCCACTTGTGACTGACACATAACGATCACAGCAAAAGGAGGTCCAAAAGATTCTTGACAGCAAAGATTTGTCATACTTCAAATTTAAATCTTGAGCATCTAGCCCACTTTCACTATCGAAATTTGTCTCATCGAGATTCTGCAAGCCAAGTTCAGTACTCAACATTAGAGCCTTGCTGATGTATTCCCTCGAAGACAAAGCACCATCTGGACCTTCTTCGTGTATGGACATCAACAGGAAGGACTGAATCAAGGTCAGTTTGTTGGACTCAACCATTTCAAGATACTTACATCTTGTCCAAAATTCATCTGCTTTTGCTCTGATATCATCGCCAGCCTCCAGATATCTGACACCGCACAGCATTATGGAGTTGAGTAAGAGGTACGGAATGTCAGATAGTGCCATGTTTCTATCAATAACAGGATAAAAGGGGTACATGTTATCATAATACAGCTTCACCAAAGCCATCTGTACTTCGGCTGGTGGAAGATCAAAGGCTCTTTTATTTTCCAAAAACAGTTTCAAATCAGGATCCATATGATTCAAGTCTATTGTGGAGTTGCTTGTGGTGTGACTAGTGTACTTTATGTCTCTCCATGGACAAAAAAGCCCCAGGATCTCACCATCAAGACAAAGCATTGAGTCTTTTGATAAAACAGGAGCAAGTGGTTGGGTAGAGGTGACATATTGTGACCTGTTGGTACTTTGTTGTATGACCTTGGCATATATTGATTCTGATGTTCTCAGATCTCGCCTCACCAATGGATGGTTACGTTGTTTGGGAGGTATGAAGGACGAGCAGGAGATGCTCAATTTGATGCACCTTTCACACGTGGAATCCTCTCTTGAAATATGGCACTTTCTGTGTGCCTTTTTACATTGAGAGCAGGCATTACTGATCTTAGACTTGCTGGAAGATTGGAAAGTCAAAATCTGTGATTTATCCATCGGAGGGCATATCAATAACTGCCTTGTAAAACCGTGAGTTGTTTACTGATTTGTGGTTGCAACACTCATCACTGCTAACTTTTCTTACTGGTGTCGCGTGCTCATAACCGTGTTATTTCTCAGGTTATATCTTTCAAATCGCCCAGCTAGAGTTATACAGAGATCTAATCTTCTGGGAGGCATCAGAAGCCGATGACTTAGTGCTACACGACTGCCTCCAAACCATCAACAGAGCATACTCTGAGCAAATTAGTGCTTACTTCAGTTTAAGTCACGTGACTGAGCAAATAGTTCCCAATGCGGCAAGTATGAGCACATAAAAAATCTCGAGATCCACCGATCGTTCCCGATAAACATAAGGACTGAGTGAGCTTCTTCCCTATTGTATCTTTGGATGGATACACCATAGTGGTTGTTCGACGTTGCACCCTTTTATTTGCTCACGTCTCATATATAAAAAAACTTATTATTCCCACACTATTGCCAAACACTCTTTGAATCACACCATTAGATAATCACAACAGAGAAGCACTTGCAAAGATGATGATGGGTACTGGTTCCACAACGACGATGTCTATGCCCTCGACATCGTCCTCTATTTCCTCTGCTACTTCCACAAGTGATATGGATATGAGTGGTAGTTCCAGTATGGACGGTATGGACAGTATGAACATGTACATGAAGGCTGATTTTTATGGTTATCCAGTGATTTTCAAAACTTTGTCAGCTACAACAGGTGCAGGTGCCTTTGGTATATTTGTGATATTGTTCTTTGTGGCATTCTTCTTCAGAGGTATCTCCTTTTTATCTGCGTACATTGAACAAAGGATCTTTCAAAACCATGCTTACTTCTGTGAAAATGACGGCACAACTAGTGCTGTCCATGTGAACGACAAGCTTCTAGAGAGCAAATCGGCTACAGATATTGAAAGCCAAGATGGTGAAGAAGAGCATGGATGTTGTGAGCCACCTTCAAAAACACCAGAGATTAAAGGATCCATGGAAGCACATTTCGATCAACGTTCACCACTTTCCAAATTTTTGCACTTCACTCCAGTCTCGGTATACAGAGATATCATCAGACTGTGCCTCACTTTTGTTTCCACTATGATTGGGTATGCTCTCATGCTGGCAGTCATGACTTTTATTTTACCTTATTTCTTTGCTATTGTGTTAGGTATTTCATTCGGTGAGATCTTCTTCATGAGACTATCAATAGCTTTTGGCATTCGCCCACCCGAGTCTGTATGCAGTGCATTACACTAATTGGCGATGGAGGATTTCAACGATGTTTACGATACAAAATAATAATATAGATGTTTACGATTTGATCTCACAAACAAAAAAAAAAAAAATAACACGGCGTGGTCAGTGATCTGTGTTCTCGCGTATTGTTAAGGAATCAGGAGAATAGATTATTTAGCGTCAGTGGCCTCTTCTTCAACGTCTTCAGTTTCTTCTTCTTCCTCCTCATCGTCATCTTCGATTGGAACTGACTCCAAATCTTTGATCAAACTTTCAAGCTCAGTGACGACTGATTTGTGGTAGTCCAATTGGATTTTGTTGAATAAAATGAACAAGTTCACACTCTCAGCAGGAGCAATCAGTTTCTTCATACTATGGGCAGCAACTGTAGTGGCATTGACCAACTCATCTTCAGAGTTATCCAACTGTTCTTGTAATTCTTCTTGTCTTTCTGGGTTCAATTTGACTTCATATCTAAGCGTATCAAAGTTCAATCTAGCAGCATCAACTTTCTTTCTATCACTATTGATTTGTGTAAAGTGGTCATCTAAAGATTGTTGAAGTTTGGTGTTGAATTCTTCGAGGATCAATTTATCCTGCTCTAGTCTCTTGTAACCTATTTTGCTTTGAGATTCGCTGAATTTCAGCAGAACTTTGGTTAAGGATGTCTCTTCATTAGATTCGTTTAATTGGATCAAGATATCGTGTGATTGTTTGGCAGCTTTCGAAATTTCATGGGCTAGAGTCTTTGGGAGTTCAACGGCATTTTCAGCACTAGAAGTTAGAGCTTCTTGAACTTCAGCAGTGTCCTTAGCTTTTTGCAACTTAGTGAATCTTTCACTGATGGTCTTGGACAAGTCTGAGACTGACTCTTTGATGTTTGGTGGATAATCGTAACTTTCAATCTCATAAGTGGAAGTGATGGAAATTATTTTCTTGTAAACGTTCTTCAAGGCATCAACTTTCTTCTCTAACAGAGTATAATCAGCTGGCAGCTCACTGATATCCTCAATGGTACCGAATTTCTCCTGGACAAGTCTTGCTGTTCTTTTGGCGATAGGAGTGAAATCATTTGAAAGCTTCTGAGTTTGTTTGAGACCCTCTTCGAGTCCTGATTGTAGTTGTTTACTGAAGCTAGTGAAAAAAGACATCTGTAGCAATTAGAAGATCTCAATGGCAATGAAGTTTTATCGTAGTCTCCACAGGAGCTCAGGATTTTTCAACTGCTGCCTTTTCGGTTGTTTTTGACTCCCGCAATAAATTTGAAAATAAGCTGATGATTACGTAAGTTCAAGTGGTAGTGGTAGAAGCAGAAGATTGACGTGTTTTTATTTAAGTCTCACTCGGCTAAAGCCCCCATTGGATCCCAAAGCGGTAGAATGATTGGTTCTTCCTCAAGAATACATTTGTACTCTTCAATATCATCGAGTTCAACCACTATTTGAAAACAGTATTCCTCAAAGTACTCTTGAGACATGACGTAGTAACCATCAATACCAGAATCTTTACCCCATGAATTTTCAACTCTGTAACGGTTTGGTTTTCCCGTATACTCGTCAACATTGACCCCTGTAATTAACATCGCATGAGTCATAAGAGACTCGCCGTATAAGAGCCTGGACTTTTTGGTTTGATTGTTTTTGAATCCAATCAAGTTGTAGCCAAAGTAATTGATGTCCATTATACCTTTCTTCTTGTTCATATATTTCGGCGTGTGAGATCCAAAAAAGACCGGTTTATTGGCTTTGATCCGCTTTACGATCAGTTTTGAAAGTTCTTCATTTGGCAAGTTGATATATTGAACACCTGGTGCGTCAGACATGTTGTTCAAATGTTCAATTTTGATCTTGGATTGGTATGGATTTCTTGGATCGTTAACAACTGAGACAGTTTTTGACAAGTCAATGGAGGTGTATTCCTTGAAGAAATTGATAGGATTGGAAGTCAATTTGGTGTATTTCTTGTCTTTGTTGTAATATTCATAAGTGAATTCGGCATTAACCTTTGGTGGTTCCCCCAAGAAAACAGTCAAGTATCTGTAAATTTCTTTAACATATTTGTTTTTAAGTTCTGTTGGATCCTCTCCTTTAGCCTTCAGATCTCTCAGAACTTCGGCCGCTTCTCTTAATTTAGATGTCAATAGATCGTTCAACTTTCTTGATGCGGTGGATGAGTAGACATCCGGGAATGTATCAAGAGGAACCACACCGTATTTCTGAGCCAGGTTAACAAACATTGTGAACTGACCACCATCAAGAACAGGGGCACTCAAAAGACTTTGTACCAATCTGGAGTCGACATCTTCCCCCGAAGTTTCAATAATCTTGTCGAGAAAGTAGTTTGCCTTCTCCAACTTATCATAGAAGAACAGGTAATTTTGGGATAATTGGAAGTCTTTCAAGCCTAATTTTTGGGCAACTTGTATCCTCAAAATGTTCAGCGAAGCGAATAACCAGCATCTACCGCTTGATTTTTGGTTGGTAACAGGTGTCCCTTCTGGATCGATCACATCTGAGAACACATTTGGAAGTTTGACCTTTCTGTTGATCAACAAATCATCGGCGTTATATTGTTTCAACGTGGAGGCTGCCAACTGGTAAGACAGGTCATCTTCGAGATCCTCTTGCCAACGTTGTAGTGTCTCTATGCTCAGCGACATTTTCTTCGAGAAGTTTGTGATAAATGAGAGTGGAATCACACCTTCGCTACGCAGCTTGTTGATAACTTGAAGGTCTAATCCGAAGCCCTATAAAATTTACACGTGCCTATTTGAGAGGGCAGTCTTTTTTACATCACCAGGCGCGAAGGGAAAGTGTGTAAAGATATGTCCTCATACTTCCGAAAAATCAACACATCGAATATAATTCAAGAACATCGCTCATGTTATACGAGGTGAGACAGTTAAAGGCTAGACTCTCTCTGAGAGGTTTTTATAATTGATGGAAATTGATTGGGTTTCGAAAAGCCGCTTGGTTGATCTATCTAATTGGGATGTCTCACACAACTTTAATGGGCTCAAGCTGATCGAAGCCATACTATCGAAGTTTACACCGCCCGGTCTTATACGCTGCCTTGGATATCAACAACCTTGCAGCTGTGACCAGGTCGTTTGGTACCAATTACAAATCATTCGTGGACCGGTTTAAATTGTGACAGCCTATCAAGACTCCATCAACTGTCAAGAAGGCTCGGAGTCTGACCTATCGCCGCTTTATTATCAACAGACATGAGTTTCCTTGATTTTTGCTTTGATACGCTAATCCAGTACCGTACCGTTTGTTCGATCCATTGTCGAGTGCAGCTGTGTCAGCGTCAGCTATGCTGGATTCATTACCTTGTGTCAAAATGGGTGGGAACACCAAGAGCTGGATTTCTGTTCGGCCTTGTAACCCTTTTGAATACTGAGGCTCCGCTGATGAAATCCTGGTTGCAACTTCACAAATCAGCCCCAACTACTGTTTCTTTGAGTTTCGAGCCGTCCACGCATTGCGTTACAGTTCAAGCCACCGGTAAGATGCAGCTAAGAGCCCTTTCCACCATAATTGAATCTCTTTTCAATCATCTCTCCGGGGAAGTTTTTTCATATCAGTTGCCACACGTCAAAGTTGTCATTTGGCGAGTTTATGAACAATCATCATAAAATCTTCGGGGTCTTTTATGCCTCACAGTACTGCCAGAGTCAGCAGGTATGTGACAACTGTGGTGATACATGGTGACAATCCTTTATTGTATGTATGTAAGTACACAACGAGTTGAATACGATACCAAGCACCCAGAAATCACAGTGGCTGCTTTATTTGGCCTATTGATGAGATTTACATATAAACGTTCATTCTTCCTCATCGATCTTTATCTTCATCAGGTTACATTGTGTGCAGATTTCTAAGAACCATCATGTCCTCCCTTTCTTTCAACGACAAGAAAGATGCTGGTATAGTCACTTACTCTACGGGATCAAATGAAGAAGTTAGATCACTTTCAGACAAAGATTTGAAATCAAATGGTATCGATATCGATATCGAGAGAACTGGACAAGACTCAACCTCTGTTGAGGAAGGAAGTGTCTTTGGTCAGGATCGTACCCGTTTAAGACAGTCTTTGGAACAAAGACACATTCAGATGATTGCCCTTGTTGGTGTGTTTGGTACTGGTATTTACTTGTCCTCAGCTGGTGCTTTGGCCACTGCTGGTCCTTTGGGTATCTTGTTGGCATACATCGTTATTGGTTTCGTTGTTGGTTGTAATCAATTAGCCATGGCTGAGGTTGCTTCTTTGTTTCCAGTCACATCTGCTACTATCAGACATTTGGAACATTTTGTTGATGATGCTTTGGGATTCGGTTACGGTTGGTTGAGTGTTTGGGCTGCTTTGATGCCTGGTGAAATCTCATCAACCGCTGTCATTGTCTCTTATTGGACTGATATCTCTCCAGCTGCTTGGATCTCAGTCGTCATTGTTCTGATCGTTATCTCAAATGCATACAGTGTTAGAGTTTACGCTGAGTTGGAGTTCTTCTTTGCCATGTTGAAACTTTTATTGCTAGTTGGTTTGATCATTCTGTCCATTGTCATCACATCTGGTGGTGGTCCAAGTGGAGAGAGGGTCGGTTTTAAGTACTGGACTGAATACGGATTGTTCAACTACAATTATTTGAATTTGACACCAAAATCATCTGCTGCATTTGCCGGTTGGTACAAAGCCTTGTCTGTGACTGTCTTCTCGTATGGTGGTGTCCAATCGGTTCCTTCCCTAGCTGCCGAGGTCAAGTACCCAAGAAGAGCCATTTTCACTGCTTGTAAGCGTATCTTCTTCAGAGTTGTCACCTTAATGATCATCACCATCTTCTGTTTGACCTTGATTATTTCTGCCGGTGACAAACACATTGCATCCTCTACTGGTACTGCTGAATCCTCTCCATTTGTCATTGCTGCTGAAAATGCTAAAATCAAAGTCATTCCACACATTATCAATGCAGTCGTTTTGACTTCTGCTTTCAGTGTTTCCAACACTGCTTTGGTCCACACCTCAAGAACTTTGTTTGCTCTTGCTGTCAAGAAACAAGCTCCAGCATTTTTCATGACAACTAACAAAAGAGGTTTGCCATATTGGGGTATGGCCGCTTCTGTGGCCTTCATGCCATTGGCGTATATGAGTGTTTCAAGTGGTTCCGCAACTGTGTTCAACTGGTTTCAAACATTGGGTTCCACCAATTTGTTAGTCGGTTGGATCTTTATCAGTGTCAACCACATTCAATTATCTAGAGCCATGAGAGCACAAGGTTACTCCAGAAAGCAACTTCCACATACAATGAGGTTTGCCGAGGCTGCTGCTTGGTTCAGTGGTATTGCATCTTTCATCCTTCTCATCACCAATGGTTTTGTGAATTTCATCCACGGTCACTTCAACGCCGTTACGTTTGTCAGTAATTACATCACTATTCCAATTATCGTTGGTCTATCAATTTTCTGGAAATTCTACAAAAAGACCGTGTTCAAGACTCCACAAACTATTGATCTGGAAACTCTGTTCACAGATGTGGAAGAGAATCCAGAACCACCTTTCGAGCCTTTGAGAGGTTGGAAAATTTTCACCTTGTTGTGGTCATAGAAAATATATCGACCCACCCCAGTATTTGAAATTTTACTAGTTAAATTAATTTTACATTGGAACATTTACTCGTTCATCATTCGTTTATTCATTATAATTCAAATATCGCACCGATCTGTTGCCTTATTAAGTCTCTATGTTCGTTGTTTTCTGCATCCTCTATCAGTCGTTCAAGAATCTCCCTTCTGTATTCCAAATTATCTGGAGATGTTTCCCAAGACTTTACTGCCCTTGAAAAATTTCCCCTTAACGACAAGAACCTTTCGACATCTTTATCACTGTTCTTTTTGTAATACCAAAGTGACTTATTCAAAGTCACAACAGAACCTTTCAGCTCTTCAATGTTTGATCCCATTAATGTCAATTCATTTGCCTCTCTCAAACCAGGTCCCAAATCAACCCTTTTGAACCCAGAAATGGTAATTACATCGCAAATCATAGGTAGGGATGTCAGTAATCTTAGGTTTTTTGGGCTTGGTAATGGGACTCTCTCCATCGTCACTGTCATTCTCTCAAGGTGTGCTCTTTCTGCGCCGGGCATACCGAATCCAAACTCGAAGTCATTCGTGAACCAAGTATTGAAGCAATTATCCAAGATGAGAACTCTCAGAGAGGGAGGAAGAGTCAGCCAGCTTCCCACTTCAACACCATTAAAGACCAGCACCTTCAAGTTTGTCATCTTGGAAAAGTCATATCCAACTCTCTTCAATTCAGGTCGAAAGTTCTTGATATTCAAATACTCAATGCTTGAATATTGTAAGTTCAGTCCCTCTAGCGGTTGTAACTCTGCATCTGAGTCGCATGTTATCAGTAAGTCCTTTAAATTTGGAGCCTCTAGTATCGGAAGATTTCTAACTGAAAATGGGGCATAATCGATCAGCATTTGATTCAATATGGGGAACTTTAGATTTGGGTAACTTGCGAAATCTGAGGTAGCAACTATTGACAGATCTTCCAATCTTTCAAACACTGTTTCTTTCTCTCCTGGAAATCTCAAAAGAATATCACAACATGAAAACAACTTTAAAGCTTTTGCATGGCTCACAAATTCAAACGAACTATCCGCTGTGGGATTAGCAGAATCCCAAATATCAGCCTCGGAGATCTGAACAGTGTCCAAAACAGACAATCCATCCTCATTAAGACAAACAATGTCAGAAACATGATACTGTGCGCAATCTGAAAACGTCATGGACAATGATCGAACTTTTGGAATATAGAGATTGGCCATCCTCAAAACATTCGTCTGTTGACCTAAAAGAAACACGTCGAGCGTCTCCAGCTCGGGCAGCCGGATGTTTTCGATATGACCACCATATGTCAAATGCAACTTCTTTAAGTGATAGAATGTACGATCTGTAAATTTCCTTGGATGTAAATGCTCTTCTTGGAATAGGAGGCTCAGTTCATTAGAAGGATACTGACCAAACTCGAATAAATCGAGCTCATCAGGCTGTGAGATCTCAATATCCATATCCGTTACTGTGTGAAGCTTCAGTGGAATCCCTTTAATCCTGTTCTTATATTCTGGAAAAACTTTGAAGTAAAACTGGGAAGCTTCCATAACCTCATAGTTTACTGGATTAAAGGCCACTTTGTTCGAAAGAACTGTTCTTCCAACATCGCGTTTCACTAACACTTTATTTCCAGCCCCAAGGGTATCCACCACAGTCTTGTTGATATCATCATCTGGATAGATATCTGCAAATTTCTCAAAATTTTCAGTGATAGCAGATTCATCTCTTGTATCATCCAGCACCAACAAGACATTCCTGGAAGTGAGAAGCCCTTGCTGTGTCTCACTCAATTTAATTTCACTTGTTGGTAAGTGAATCAGTTTGCAAAAACTACTCTCTATGCTTGATATATCCAAAGTATCCTCGATATAATGTGATTTTATTCCTGGAAAGGAAACGCTTGACGTTATCAGTTTATAAGATGTCACGACAACGAAAAGGTCATTGAACCCCAATTGAGGTACATTCAAAACACTCAGCATATCACTGGGATGTAGCTCAAGGACTATCCGAGTGAGTATCTCATTAGGAAGTGATGACAGTGAGATTGATTCTCTCATTCGATTGAGAGCGGGCGGTGCAGTAAGTTTCTCTTTCACGAACAAAATGCGTTGCAAAACTAACAATATGTACTTCAGCTGGCGAGAATTTGTTTTTGTTGGAAGGATCTTTTAGGTTTTGCGGCACTCTGAAAGCTTTATGAATTCTGAAGCACGAGATTTTACGGACAACAAGTAGGTTATCGCCGCTTTGGTCGATAGCACCAACACTAAAAAAAATTTCCAGATACTAAAAGCATAAATGGACGAGTCCGGAGTCGAACCGGAGACCTTTCGCATGCTAAGCGAACGCGCTACCAACTACGCCACACGCCCCAACTAAATTTTTTGAAAAAATTGAGGATATTTATATGGACTGCGACAAGGGCTCATAACCCTTGTAAAACAAGCTCAAAAACCCCGGAAGTGGCAGAGTCAGACTGGACATTGATTTGATTCTACCACGATTTGAGAACAAAGAAGACTACCTTAGACGAAATGACTACATTGAGAGTATATTGATGCTGCGTAAACTCAGAAGATTTGGAGCTGCTAGACTTCAAGTGTATGGATTCGAAAGAATTAGATCATACGCCCAAAGCTACTTAAAAACCAAAGAATCTGAAACATCATACTATCAGTCAATGAAATTTTGAGGATATTA